>LJIJ01001604.1:0-40102 GCA_001718145.1 Orchesella cincta
GTGATTAAAGAAATTGCACATTTCTTTCCAAAAGTTCAATATTTTTTTAGTCGATTTAGGTTAGTACTGAAATATTTTCAATGCTAAGAAACGACATTATAGAAAGTCGTTCCATTAATCAGTCTGTAATTCGAATAGATAAATAATTGCTATTGTGAAAACTTGTACAGCCGATATATTATTGGACGGAAAACCATCTAGTTTATAGATAACACGGCAATAATATAACCTGATGTACAAATTAAACTAATTAACTATTGGAAACATTTGTTGATGTTTTTGCAAAATACTTGTATTTAAAATACGTATTTGAAATGCGTTATAGTATCAATAATACTTCGCTGAGCCTGTAAGAAATGTGTTTATATATTCAAAATATTTTGGATGTGTGATAATTTATCAGAAATTCACACAGTATAGTGTTTGTGATCTTTTTCTTTGCATATATTCATTAATTTTTAGTATTTAAGTCCTACATTTATATAATGTCATACTAGTCAGAAAAGCTAAGGGATAAATAATATTTACGGGCTAACGGAACGGCTCAATGTTAAGCGTCACACGTAGCTTGTGTAACATCAGTTAAAGGCTACTGTAGTGATGTTTATAAATATGCACTGCAAGTGCAAATCCAAACTTCCAAAAAGGATCACATAACACGAATAATATTCAAATTATCAACATAGCTTCCTTCATACCTTCGCTTTTACACCGTGCACGCGGACTCAATTACGCTCGTAGTAATTCGAAAAGTCAGTTTTACAGAAAACAGAGTTCACCACGTTTTTCAGCGCCCTTTTTTACATAGGAAGTGACTAATGGCTACCCATATCTCTCCTGGCACGAAAGATAGTTACCTTGTTAGTCATTATTGTCATCTCTCCGCTTTTCTACATCTTCAATAGTTTGTGGAATCGGATTTCCCATCGTTTCCGGCATCATGAACATCACAAGAAGGCTTGCCAACATGCCACTAAGTCCAAATGAGATGCTGGGAGCCTGTTTTACTGCTTTCCCCTAAACACCAATTGTAAAAATGGTTTGAGCACATTGTAAAAAAAATCTAAATAGGAGTGGTTATTACCAGAAGGTTTATTTGCGGAATTAACGTAGCTCCAGCTCTCGCCCCAATCAGGCACAAGCCCAACGCTGAGTTTCGAATGACGGTGGGAAACAGCTCGGCAGTATAGCAATTAAGAATGTTAAAAGACATGGAGACAAGTAGTTTGGCAATCATATTCATTGCTGTAGTTACAGCATCTGCGTAAATCAAAATAAATTTTGGAAAACATAACATATTTTTTTTAGTTTTTGAACCGTTATGCTTACTTGCTGGTAATCCGGAAAGTACAACGCAAGCCATTCCACTCAATAACAAGGGTATATAGAACATTGGCTTGTTTTTAGTTTTGGGAACTACCAAAATGACCACAAAATTTCCAGGCACCTCCACCAAAACGTTGATGATGAAAATGAGATAGGGATTCCCGAACAAGTTGACGCTATTGTATGTCAGGCCGAAGTAAACGATGCTGGTGGAGAACCAGGCGAAGGTCATGATAAATGCACGTCGCCGAAGTTCCCGGTGTTTGAAGAGATCCATCATTCCATGACATTGCCCTGTTGCGTCTGAGATGGAAGCAGTATCATCATCGAACTCCATAGATCTCAACTCTATCTCTTGGAAGCATTTCCCATTTTGCTTGGCAGCCTTCTTTGCTATTTTCAGCGCTTCTTCCTTTTTCCATTAGCCCACAACCAGCAAATTGACTCGTCAAGGCCACCAGTGTCCAAGGAGAAGTACAGAATGGAGCGCATAAATTATTTCCAGCAGTTCTGCATTCTTGGGGCAAAAGCCAGGCCCAGGTTGGAACCAAAATCGAGCCGGTAGTGAAAGCGACAATGAAGAGAACTCCACAAAGAGTTCTTCCCTTATCTCCAACAATTTCCATGCCTAAAAACCCGAACAAAAATGTTGACTGATTGGAGAAGAGCACGCATCCACTCCCGATCACAAACCATATCCCAATCCATGATCCTCGAAGACTGAAAGTGGGCTGAGGAGTAGACATAACCATTCGGACATGGAGTAGACTCCTGTGTCTCTCCGTCAATCATTGAGCAACTGTCATTCACAAGGTTTTCGTTCCAGAGTGCCCAGTCTATGAATCCAGGAGTTTTATCAATATCTTCTACAAAACACCGGTGCTCCAATACAGGGAATATAAAGAGGTAACTCATCATAGTCACCCCAGCCGTCACCCAGCTCAGCCAGTGGAGAAAGTACTGGTATCGTTGATAAGGCCCAAATTCCCCCAAAATGGAGAGAATATCCTGTAATTGGTCAACCATTTTGTGTGGAATAGGGAACTATTATAGAGGAGACTAGTGTAACTTACAAGTTGAGGTTTTGAACGCAAATATCCATTGCAAAAGAATGATGACAGGTCAATCAATAAAACCTTTTGTTTCAGATATGAGAAATATCTCTTTTGCATGCGTTGTTAAATGAAGGTTGTGAATAAAATATGTTGCTTAAAAAGTGTTGCAATTTTATAAAGCATATGTTACTTTGAAAGGCTGGTTTTAGCGAAGCAAATATAGCATATAATACGCAATTATCTATGATTTGATATGAGCTTTTAAATGGAAGATGGGATGAATGATAGTATGAACCGGGTATAGTACATTTGCGTGTTGTATATAAATGAAAATCGAAACAGTCGAGAGCAAAAAAACGATTTAGCAATCGTGTATAAATTCATCAATTTTATTTTATCCAATTTAAGACAACTCCAAAATGGAATAAGGTTATAATGTGAAAACATTAAATGAAAAATACGGGGGAAAGTACGAATAATGTTACATTTTTAAAACAAAGAACCAGGCTCAATTAGAACAGGGAAACTCCATCTTCCTCCATTTCAACATCGTCAGCTGCAGTCATCAGCTTCATTAATTCACTTTCCACGTCAACCTCCATCACTCATCCGTTGGATGGTTCGGGTTGATCAGTGGTTGTGTCCACACTAATCTTCACAAAATGACAAACGGAAGCAAATTAGTGTATTTATTTTTCCATACAAAAGTATTTTTTTAAATTTTTTACCTCAAGATTTGCGCATTCGCAGAATTGCTTAATGCGGTCCTTAGCTTCCTGAAACTTCTGCCGTTGGCTTTCCAAGTACCATTGAATTGGTCCGTTGTGTTTCATCGCATGTTCCACTTTAGCATTGATCCATGCAGCTTCATCAGGCGTCAGCGGATTTCTTTGGTAGAGACTCTTTGCGTCCTCCACTCTTTCTCTTCCTTGAGCAGCATCGAGAAAGAGCAACCTCAACTTTGTATTTGGTTCTGAGTTCCCTTTCCATTGTGGCTAGGGTATGAAAGTTACTTTCTCTTTTCCCTTTCATAAAACGGCGGTAGAGGCACTGCTCATCGTGATCGCTTAGGTCCTCTGGAAGCATCTGGAGCAGGGATATCATATCCATTCTTGATGACGAATTTTCTGAAACAAAATGACAAGACAAAACTTGAATGAAATTCAAATCACTAGCGAAAGCTTCGACACAACATGCTCTACAAAGTGTAGTTGAGGTTTGGAAAGTGGGAAAAAAGTTCTCTACTTACGCTTTGAAGTATCGAACAATCAAATAGAAGGATAGACTTTTACAGAAGTTTTTGAGAAAGGTAGAAGGAATAAGTTTCCAACAATTTCAGCAACAATTCAGTAAAGCTCAACAGCTAAGCTGTCTCTGAATCGAATCTGTTTCGTACAATGGGCAAACAGAGAATGAACGTCAAACCATTCCTCTATGCTTTTATACTCAGAGTTGGACTAAATTTTGCAGTAGAACTTAAATGCGTTTAGGTACAACTCGGAAAAATGCTCAACCTTGACCTGTCCTTAAAATAATATTCATGCATTAAGACTACGCTTCGGTTGGGATGCCAGAACTATCATAAACGTCACAAGACAACCATGACCAGACGTTTAGCTAATTCGCCAACTCTACTAAATTCCAGTTCATCAAAATCTATAAACTTTACGTTTATAAATATGATGCGTAATGGTTCAGTTTAATAACTATTTAGCATATTTCTGCATGAGCCCTTCTCGCGAACAAAGAAATTGAAACGTACTTACTTCATCCTTTCACTTTTTATTAAATAGTTTGTAATGTGTCAACTACATGAAATTGAGGGGCTAAAGCATTCTAACTACCGCAGCTTTTTATACCGCACCGATAGACATGAAAATGCTTTATACGAACATAAATTACGCAGCCTTCACACTCACAAGAGATGGCAAAATATGAGGAGAATGTGACTAAAGAAGATGTCGTATGCGATAAACCAGTTAAATGTTTAGGTGAAAGGTACAAAATCTATAAAAAAAGGAATTAGATTGTGCAAATATGTCTCTTGAAGCAAATTCATATACCCACAAACAGGAGTTGCATCAATGACGTGACGATGACATTTTGGATGCATTTGAATATTTTAATTAAGACTGAAAACTGTTGGAGCACATTCAATCACAATGCAATTTTAGCCAGCTACGAAGTTATGAAAGAAAGATAGTAAATGGTGATGTGACTGCATCAGCTCTGCATCGATGAAAAAACATTATAACCTTGCCAGTTTCACCTGTATGAACGAATTGTAGATATAACGAAGCAAAGTTAACTTTGACTCAACATTATCAAAATGATTTTGTTTTGGATACATGGATTTATTTCTTACCAAACAGAATCACACATCAAGACAAATCTCTTTCTCATTAATTTATCCATAATCTATACCATACCTATGTAATTCTTTGCTCTACATATCCTTCATAGCATGGGAAAATAATATACGAACAATAACACCTACATATATTAATATTGTAAATTGAATAGATACCTTATAAGTTACGTAGCCTCTTGTTCCACTGGTAATAGAAATGCTTGACTACAAGAAACTAACACACAAAAGATAATTATAATATAACTTACAACTTTTTGAAAAACGGATTCATTTCTTCTAACCAAAATCTTAACACAAGACTGTTTAGTAAACTATTGCCTTTAACATACCATTTTACTACTTTTAGCCTGATCAAAAACACAATGAAACAGAATGACTACCAACTAACTAATTTACATTCTAGGTTTTCAACTAAATTGCATACAACAAAAATTACATACGTACGCGATGTCATTCGCCCATCCAAATGAATTTAGAAAAATGAACTCGTCCTCGCCTTCTCGACTGTGATACGATTCCAATGCAGCTCCTCATTGAGTGGGTGGTGGCATAAACGCACTGAAATCATAAAAAATAGCCAATTAAACTAATTACCTACGTACCATACCTGAGGCTGACGTAATATTTTTGATTTGATCAATTGACAACTTACTGGCTGCGCTTGTAATGCTCGTAAAATTCAACCTTTGTTTTGGAGACATTCCCACAGAGTCTACAACGCACCCTTCCGGGGCTAGCTTTGCAATAGTGTACCTTTGCCACGTGAGCATTGCGTTGTTCCTCCATAAAGAAGACCTCAGTGCAACGTTCTTCACCACAAGCGAATTTTGCTAAGCAGTACCTCTTGATGTGGAGGTGGATGCTTTGTTTGTGCTTGAAAGTCATGCCACAGCTACAGTAATACCCGTGTTTGGATGAATAATGTTTCTGGAAGTGCTTCATTTTCGCAGCAGCCGGTGTATAAATTGTCACATAGCTGGATGCTCCGGAAGACACGCTTTTCCCATGATTTTGACTAAGGATTTTGACAGAAGCCTCATCAGATGAGGGCAACAGTTTTCTCGCAACTGGTAATTTTTCAGAGCTGGTCGTATTCAGTTGTTGTGTCTTCACATTCAAATTGTCATTCCCGATGATGCTTTTCTCCGTGTTATCCACTTTCTCGTTATTAGAAGTCGCAGCAGCAAGCTTTTCTTCCATCTTCTTCATTTGGCATTGGGTTTCAGCTTTGTAAGCCTGGAATTCACCGTGCAGCCTTTCAAATTTTGCAGTCTGACGGTCAATAGCCATGTTGGCAGCGTTGAGCTGTTGTTGCAATTGTAAGTTGGCTTTCTTCGACTCCTTCATGCTCGTTTTCACGACTCCCACTATAGCTTCTATAATGTCTTCCTCGTTTTTGGATAATGGTGGATGAGAATCCGCCTCAGACGCGTTGGTCTCCATTGGAAAATCTGGGATAGAATTCAAAACTAATAATCCTTCCAAAATCCACCCGTTCAGTTCACTGCACATTGGTATCTTCTTTTCTTCTCTCGAGAGACTTCAATTAAAGGATTTTTTATTGTTCAGGGACTTCACCAACAGTTAGCCAACGTGTATGTTCGAGAGCGTACTAATAAAGTGAAAGAGAATTCTCAAAATTATGGATTGCACTCGCTCAAACTCAGCATGCTATTGGTCATTGCTTCCTTTGTATGTAAAACTCAAAAAGCGAAAGGATAAACTGGAAACTTAAAAAGTACTCACCTCCTTTTAGTTTGCGTTGGCAGGTTATGCAAATTAAAGCTGGATTTGAGTGCTATTGATAACACTAGAAAATGGCTTTACTCAACTCCAACTGGCAAGGCTTTCTCATACGTAACACAATGCAATGACCTCATTTGATTGTTCTTATTTTTCTACGATTTCACGAACAATGGAGCCCAAATCAAGAGAGACAAAACTGCATGATGTACTATTGTACTTTATGATATTTTAACTATAGCTAAACGCAACTTGACGATGTTTAATAATTGTTTTCATTATGCACATGTAGTACATTAATATAATATTAAATTTCTGTTTTAACAGCTTGATTTTTTACTAAACACTTTTACACAAAAATTATATGTACTTTGGGACTTTTCTCAACACTTGCACTCATTACTCTTTTCATAACATTACCATTAAAGCTTATTACTAAAATCTACAAAACTCTTTCATACTTTCATGATTTTTTGCGTATATGCTGATACATAACCTTCTTTAGAATCAATATCAACGACCGCGGATGATTCGAGAATTAACAATATTCATTTTTTGAGGGTAAACGACCTAGTATTAATATGCATAATTTGCATAATGGCTACCACACTCCAGTCTCAGCCTGATTAGTTTCCTTTTTCATGCTGTACACTAATTAAACTTCATTTGCATTCTAACTAAAGTTGACACGTATTTAAATACGAGACGATACTCTTCAAGTTCCTAAACCTACGTTACAACAGTCGTCCCCGACAATAGGGCGAGTCGCAGACACATCATCTCTGTTCCGGGACAGGATCCTTGTTTAAATTGTAGTCAAAAACGAGCTCGGAGCCAGCCTTCACCAAGCAGGCGGTAAAGAAGGCGAGGTGTGGAAAACGAGGGTCATGGGAGTCAATGAACACGTTCTGCATGAACAAATTTGGATCACAAGAATGCTGAAATGGAACAAAAATGAAAAGAAATGAATTTAGTTTGATTACTAGTAAAAGCTTTCAAAAATGCAAGAATAACTTTTATGCTCAGACTACAAAATTACGTTAATAAACCGCCCCACATTCCCCTTCGCTCGACCATCCACAACGTGGGTATCCCCTTCACGAGGAAAGGAACATCGATTGGTTCCAATTTCATCATTTTTCTATCACTTGGTTTCTTTTTCTCATCCTCCTCCTCGTGGTTGAGAGCAGCCATGTAAAAACCTCCGTGAGTTTTAGAAATCTGAAAGCATCAAATGATCAGGTATTAGGATAGTCTTAAATTACAGATAGGGCTCCAAAATACTCTGATAGGTTCACCTCATCTGCCTCTTTATCTGATAATACCTCTCCAGTATACTTGCAAACAAAAGAGCCTTCGGGTATATCATGTAGGCCCTAAGTGCCCATCCTTTCTTTGCAGTGTTAAATATCTGAAGGGGCCAAGTCATGCCACACTGCACCACACGGTTGTGACATGTAGTTTGCATGAGCAACTGCAATTTATAGAAAAGTGTAATTTCAACATAAAACTAAAACTAATCAAGAAATCATATCGTTACTGACACACTGCTGCATTCATAAACTCCTCCAATGATTGCTTGTTGTAGCCTCCTGTTCCCATACGCTTTGGCAGGTGTTAAGGTGCCTGATGGTTTGCCTGCTGTGGTCGCATTCCAACAGGAACAGCTCGATTTTCCCTAATAAACGTGGAATTTAATGAGTAGCTTCTCAAATGAAATATATATATCAGCTTTCATACCTTGCAGTTCAATGCAGGCGCAAGACATGGAATATTTGCCGTACGTTAGCATCATCTTCAATTCCACGTCTGGGCTGCCAACGGAATCCGCAATGTATTCAAAGCACGGCAGCGAATCTTGATCAATGGAATTTACGAGTTGTATTGGTCTCGCTTCCTTTCCCTCAGCAAAATTCTGAAACATTTTACAAGAAAAGTAGTTTTTAATTATGGCAAGCCATTTGTAATTAAAATATAAGGCTTACCTCAATTTTAAGCAAGATGCGTCCAGGGACAACTCATCCAGGACGTCGAGGTCATTGTCAAAACAGAAGAAATCAATCGGCATGTTAGTTTCTGTTGTTTCTAGGTAGTCGTTGACCTCGCTATAATTTGCGAGCTTTCTTCCACACGGAGCTATGTAGAAAATAGCTCGCCTGCTGTTCCTATAAAGTTAATTCTTAAATTATCGCATTTTAAGGAGAACTCTTATGTTTTATAAAATTACTGAAGTACCTGGTCCATCCTAAAAATAGTGGAATGGCTAAAGGCTTATTTGTTAAGCACGGGAGTTGGAAAGTATAGAGCGCACATAGGGTTGCACTTGTGAGTCTCATACTTTTTTGGCTCAGGGACGTCGTGGGGTATTTCAAGTTTCTGTAAAAAAGCACACTAACTTTCATGCATGCAATCAAAGGTAATTTATATGGATTTCTGAGTTAATAATTACCCTGATATAACCCTGGTACTCCACGAAATGATTTGGATCATCATTATTATTATTGCTTTTGTATATTGAGTGAACTCGTCTCGAGTCCCTGTAAATCCACTCGGTCTTGTTCTCATCCATCTCACATGAAGCTTAGCCAAAGAACAGTCAACTTCCAAAACTCTTGCGACACCGAATTTCCTTGAGTTTAAAAAAAAAGAATTCCTCACAAATACTTTTTGTTACAAAAATTAGTGAAACCTCACCATTCCATTTAGCAGACACTAAACCACCTACGGGTAAGCGAACAAGGGGCCAATACGGGAAATTTGAGAGGTAGCTTTGTATAAAGTCAGCAGAATCTGGGAGCACGTCGTTCCAAACCTCAGTTGAGCTTGAGTACACCAAAAAAACTCTTTCTGATGTGACGTACTTGGTCCGTCCATTGTCAAAGAAGATGAGATATCTACAAAAGCACCACAAATCCATTTCAAAATGTTATAAGACCGCATTTAGTTAATAACATACCTATTTTTTGTGCTGGGTTTCGGAATCTCTCCTACAACTCCAACGTAAAACTCTCCATCATCTTCCGGATCTATTTCCAGCTCATCCCTTAAATCTGCAACGACTCTAGTTCCCACAGGATGAGTTGCTGGGACTTGAATGGAGTGAGCCATCTGTTTAGTGGTCAGTTGTCGCTTCAATCGCAAGGCTCCTGCCTTCATGACGCAACGAGGCTTGACTGGCTTTCCACTTGTCCTATTTGTCGGCTCAAACTCAACAAGAAACTCCACCTTGAATGAAATCAGCATGCATTTTGGTTCCATGTTAACTTTACATATATAATTGAGTAATGCTAAAACTTACCTCGTTTATTTCAGCATTCTCAATAGGTTCGAGCACTGTGGCCATTAGCCAGCAGCTCTCCAGGTTCGTGTTCAAAGCGTAAACAACATCACCAACGATTGGAAAACATATCTCATGAGTACCATTAGACGTTAATGCCTTCGGGGTGGGACTCGGAGTTGGACTTTGGTTCCACTTTCGCTTCAGGGTGGAGCTGCACGGTAAAATCAGTTGCTGAACCGTTACAACTTGCATCTGAGTGTCCGTTTCATCTGGGCTTTCACTGGGCAACATCCGATGGCTAATGGGGCCATCCGCAGGAATGTCAACTTCATGAGTAACGATTATCTGCAAATAATAAGCAGAGAAAACAAGTAAATCATCATTTACTAACATTTTTACGTTTATGATACTACTTTTTACCTCTGGTTGTGGGTTGAAGTGGTTACTCAATTTTTGCATAGCTTTGTCTGCAACACCACGGATGCGCCCGTACTCCCCATCCATTTGCTTAAAATCGCCTTCTGTAAATATAAATACATGCATCTGTAGCAGCTAGTTGTTACTGAGCTAGATGCACAATGCCATCCAAAATGCTTACCAAGCTGAACTATATCCGCTTCTGTCTTTTGAACAAATTGTGTTAACTTTTTTAAAATGCCGTCCACGACAGCCACCACATCCACATCCATTTCTTCGTGATCAGCTTCGCTTTTATCTAAAATAAGGCGGACAAGAAATACATCCATGATAATGCATCGGAAACCACTCTGTTATGAAAATATGAAAAGGCCAACCCTCAGAATCTTGTTGATGATTGTTCGGCAAGGTTTCCAGCTCGGGTTCATGTGTCAACTCATCCAAGCTGCCTCCATTTCGGATGATTTCAGATCTCTTTATAAACAAGCGAGCGTTAAGTTTGTCATCATGCTTTAAAATGACTCCAATTAAAGTTGAATCTGCTCAATATTATTTTACCTGTCGAAACTCGTCAGCTTTTGATACGCAGCTAGAACAAACTTGACCAATATCCATGCCAATCAGCCCATAGTACATTTGGACATGGATGGCAGGAAAGCTCAAGTTAGCACCTTGCTGCTCACAGTCTGGAATTCCACAAACTACTTGTCCGGTACTAGGCACATCTTCAGTTGAATTCTTGGAACAGTTTTCATGTTGCATTGTTTCTAAGGAAATCTCTGGAGAAGACGCTTCCAACTTTTCTGAAGTCTGCTTCGTATCACTATTCACTGACATTGTAACAGTATAATAGCCGAATATCAAACGCAATACTACACAATCTAGATGCTGACCACCATGCAATAATTCATTTCGTCACATAAATTATCCTTTGATATTAAAGCTACGAATAGTAAAGAAACAATAGATTGCTTTAAAACAATAAAAATTTTGTGTTTCTTTAATGACCCACTTGACTATACGAATGTTGAAACTGAAGAAGCAGTGACTCATCCCAGCCAAAAAACGTGGTGATGAAAGATGAAAAAATGAAGTTGGACTGGGTTGCTCTCCAAACTCAACGCTGGATAAAAGACCAAGCTCTGTCAGTGGCACTGCCAAAAATCTGTACATTTTAAATGGTAACTCGTAATGCTCTCCGTGTGAAACATAATATTTTATTAATTGTGTATGCTCAAAAAAGGCTAATGATGTGTGACATGACTCGTGTGGGATGCTGAGCATAGTAGAAAACATAAATGTTGAAACAAAACACGAATATTTATTCATGATACAATTCCGTTGGGCTTGCGAGTGACATAGCGAAGAAAAAGAGGTGGACCATCTTAACTTGAGACATTTTCATTTAAATCTCTGGGACATTACTTCAAGAGAAATTGAGAATGTGGTGTGAAGTAGTAAATGCATACATTACATAGGAGAAATAATGACCCCAAGTAGTTCGTCGGGTTCGAAAGAAAGAAGGTAGATTTTTAAACTGAGAAAAAATGCATACTAATACTTCTTATCCTTTTTAAAAATGCAGAGGAACAAAGTAACTTCGCTTGGAATAATGGAATATATTCCTTTCCATCCTACTATACTATGTATATTATATATCTGGCATACAACTCATATTCAAATGCTTATTGAGATTAGGCTACTCGCTGCAACAAGCTCTTTTGGAAGGCTGAGAGATTGACTACTGAAATGAAGCATACAATGTCGCGTTTTATGGACTGACCATATAAAATATATATAGTCGACTACAAGTTGATATAAGTTGATGTAAGTCTTGGAGAACGAGAGTTCAAGTGCATAAAATGTAGATGGTCGCTAATAAACTTTGAGATGTTCTTTGGAAGTCTTTCTTGTATGCACAAAAGTGTAAATGTGAGTGCAAACGTGTAAGTGAGTGTAGATCTACTTGCTGAATATATCGGTTCGCTTCATACGCACATAAATAATGCTTTGCTAATGCCAATGACTTTACCGTTCTCTTTTTGTTTAAGAGTTGCTAGCTACAGATCATTTTTGCATATTATTCATATCGTATATGCGTACTATGTTCAAAAAAAGAATGCGTCACAATAAGTACATTGGCCATTTCAAGTGTATTTATTATGAACATCCTATAACGACGTGATGATAACAGACTACAATGTTTGTTAAATGTGTAATTTAAGTAGAAAAAATTAATACAAACAACTCGTCAAAAACGGTTAAAATCATATTGTTAATCTCTAGATTTATGATGATAAAAAAGAATGCAGTTGGGATGCACCTTACGCTCATCCAATTCTGACGGTTAGTTAATCAGGATCATTTTCAACCATCTTGGATGGGATTTCTGGCAATGGCACACTGCCCGAACTTGCTCCCGTGAACTCATTCTCAGACAGATGAAGCTGAGCTAGGGCTCCAATCCATTTTTTCTTGTGGTAGAGTCAGTCTACATGCAGGTGCTTGGATACCAGAGTTCTTCATGTGTTGATAAAGAGTTCGTAAAGGAATCTTGTTAGCACGGGCGGCGACAGATACATTTTCACCTGCGCGAACTGCTTGAAGTGCTGTCTCGAGATCTTCCCTTGAATATTTCTTGTATTTTCTAACTGAAGACGTCGTTGCTGCAGCCGTCGGCTTAGCAATGTACTTCGAAATGTCAACTTGATCACTCTGCATATTTTGTAGTGGCAACATTGAGTCCAGAGAATTGATTTCTTTCGGGTTTTCTTCATCCCCATCAAACCCTTTCACTTGTAGAATCCGAGCCGCACTGATAAAAATCTCTATCTCGTCTTCTGAGATGATCACGCTCCCCATATACATGAAATTGAGAATTCCCATCAGATGGGAAAATTCAATGTCGTTTATCATGGTCAGGTCTTGGTGAGGCTGCTCATACATTGTCGCAAACACAGGGGAGCACGCGGAGAGAACAATCTTGTGGCATTTGATTGTCTTTCCTTGGCACAAAAGGGTCACGTCGGTGAGGGTTTGTGTTTCGAAGAAGTTGACAAGAGACTCGTTGATAGCTGAACGATGAGTGTTCCACTTGATGCAGTAAGAACCCGGACGGGAACTATCGGTGAAAGTCATTATCTTGATAATTGTAACACAGTTTCTGTAAAAAAAATTAAATCAACAATCTAATCAATATTTTCTACTTGTGATAAAAAGCATGTCTTTCTATGGCAAAAAACGTCAAGAAATATGTCATAAGAAATATATATATGCTATTTTTACCCAGAATTATGGGAGTTCGTTGAACTTCACACTAACTCAAAGGCAGGGATGAACAATATAGCACAGGGAGGCTGTTTCAAGACTTCTATTTTTGAGTAAACAGTGCTTGAATCTAGTTGTTCATAAGTTTACTATGCCGGGTGTATCTCAATAGAGTGTAAATTCTGTGATTTTGGCAATCAGTAAGGGAATCAAGCTGCAAAACTGTTGTTTCTCGTTGGTCAATGAATGAATTGGAATGAAAATCACATTGAACTGATCGGAAACACAAAAGCGGTTCCTGTATTGTCCACATATAGAAAAATATATAATCATGAAGGCTTAGAAAGCAGCAGTTCGACTGTCACTTTGCGAAAAACGTTTTACCCCTCTGTATGTTTGCAAAAAAGAAGATAAGAAAGAGCTCGTGCTTGAGAGTGTGCAATTTTTACGTGTCATAGCACAAAATGCTAATCAGATGCAACGTTGCTGTGCGCTTGTTATCGCATAGTTGAAAGGGTAAGCATAGATCCAATACACTGAATCTGGACAGGGTTATTCTTGTAAGTATGCAAAAGAGTTTGATCTAGATAATGTATAAGAGGAAGCCACTCAAGATAAGGAAAAAAGTCTACCGTGCAGCTTTATCTCAAAAATCTGGTATCAAATATATATATTCTTCTTTTTTGGGATTATTACATGTGCAAAACATTCAACCTCTTTACATTAGAGCTGCTGCTGTAATCTTTCTCGTAACATTAGTCTATGCAAACTAATGCGAAAGTTTCACATGCAGGTTAGGTAAAAAATATGCAAGTAGTCATGTAGATTAAATCTGTTGATCAGTACTCTAGAAATGATTATTTAACACTAGCTGAATTCTTGACTGCATTTAATGAGGATCTTCCATTACCCTACAAGGATTCTGGGAAACTGGTCACTCAATAATATGTAGTATTAAAAATTATATAGCATACATATACATATATCATGCCAAGATACGTCGTGTGTCAATTATGGTATTATACGAGTTTCCCATAAAGATATACTTTTGGTTAGTCTACAAAAAATCGAAATAGGATGAGAAAACCTAAGAAAGAGGTGGCCAGGTAGCTATGAAATGAATGAAAAACTGGTGCAAATATTTTTCTCTTACATGAAAAGCTTCTAATTGAAAAACGAATGTGACACTCGTCTACAGGTATGTATTTGATTGTAGCATGGATTGACTTAAGTATATCTTTGCCAGGATTCAAAAAGTCTGAGTTGTTTGCTATCCTGATGCTTTAAATACACATTCATTTTTTTTAAATCCTTCTCTAATAAACAATTCTTGACCTTGGTTCCACTCCAGCATTACTTGTCGTGAATGCATACGTAAAAGTACATGTAATTATATTCATATCCAGTTGCGTTTGTGCACAGTTTTTAAGCAAAAATAATGAGATATATGTAGTGGAACTGGCTATGAATTACTATTACAGAGTTTGTAGATATTATGATTGATAGTGGTATTACGTCAAATGGCTATGGGTAGCAGTGCAAACATACAAAGGCAAAAAATTCACACAAAATAGGTACGTCATACCGTCATTTATGGATACAAACCTTTATATTATTGTAACAAAGCTATCAAGATCCCTCCGTTATGTCATGTTATATCATAGCTGTTTTAATGATATGTTGAAGTAAAAGAAAGTGCAAAAAAGAATTGCAGTGGAATAGTAAAATATTCATTTCTAAATCCTCCAGCTCGTTATGCATGTATTTAGCTGATCTGATCTTGATTGGATTATACAAGGACACAAACAACTCTTCATTTTATTTTACTGTGCAAAAGATATAAATCAAGAGAGTCTACAACACTTTTGTTAGGTTAACTCAGGTTAGTCTTAAATAGAATTTCTTTGCGTGCGGTAAATAATTGTAAGGTCGACAGGTCTCGAAGGCATGATATCACTCATATCATCAACATTCTCACTTTTGTTTATGCTTCATTCAGTCTGGAAGGGTAGCCCAGTTGCTGGTTTTTATAAGAGTGAAAATATTTCATACAAAAGTGAGCTCCACACTACAGAAAAATCATTCTTGGAAAGAAATTTTAACTTGTTCAGTGGAAAAAAGCTGAAAGTCGCCTTCAAGGTTAGTGAGTGTGAGTTCATTTTGTAGTTTTCATATCGGCTGATGTCATAAGACTAAAAAAACGTCAAATTTTAAAGCTAGTTGAGCCAGGAACGGAGGAAATAGCTGCGGACACTTTCCAGCTAGAGAATGGAACGATTATGTACTTGGATGGTGGCGGAGTTTTACCTCTCTGGGATTTGAGGGATGTGCTAAATTTAAGGTAAGAGTTCTCGATTTCTCAACTTCAGTAAATTTTTATAAGAAAATCTGTTTCCAGTCTAGAACATCACTTTGCACGCGATTGGGAAGCAGTATGGGAAATGGTTGCGAATGGGACTGCTGAGTTGGGAATACCACTGTACTCAATCGAAGAACATTTGCATAACAAAAATGCACTGAATCGGATTTCCGTTCTGCAACCTCTCCTCTCCATGTCTTCCCTTGCCTATTTTCGTCAACCTCCATTGGGAACTATGAGTAGCATATTGTTTGGGCTGTTGAGTAGACAAAGCTGGCTTATTCTTACGGGGCTTTGGCTGCTTTGCTTGTTTGTCTGCTGCACAATTAATAAATGCAGCAACTATACTGTTGATAAGTTTGAGCTCTCTGATATTCTGCTTTGGGCTGTTGCAGTGATTCATGGGAAAGGTGTTTCATGATATGATTTCATTAGGTATTTTAAAATGGTAAGTTGAATTAATTAAATTTCTTTGGTTTAAATCAGGGTATCCCGTGAAGGAGATGAGAAACAGGATTTCAATAAGAATCGCAATGTTGTCTGTGATGTTTCTGAGTGTGATGGTGCTGGGAATCTACACGGCAAAAATTGTCTCCTTCATTTCCGTAAAAGCGGATTTGATAAAATCTCCGGAAGATTTATTAAAATATGAATACACACTGAGCAGCTTTCATACCATCCATACAAATCGCATTTTTATGGTTGAGCATGAACAATAATTGCCATTCCTGATTAGATATTATTATAAAAGTACAATTGAATAATTTTCAAACATTCCGATACAGAATACAAAGCAGCGAGTAAAACTTATTGAACCAGCAGCAGCCAACTTTATAAGTGGCGAGGAATCTATGGTGCAATTGGCAGACCGTGTGAAAGCTCAACCTCGCTATGCATTCCTGGTATTTTCGGATGGTTTCCACGTGTATGGCCAGTTTAAAAATAATTACACAACTGAGCTCTGTGGGTTTTCTGTGTTTTCTTCAGTAGTGAGGTCCGCACGTGGAATGTATTTGAGGAAAGGGTCTGAATTCAGAGAGGTTATCAATTGGATGTAAGAAATCACGAAAGAGTTCGTAGTCGTTTCCTTTCCCTCTTGCCATGTTCATTAACTTTGTGTAATTTGTTAGATTTCTTCAGTTGGTGGAACGTGGGATAAATCATCGTCATCAAATTAGCTACAAGAGAAAATATGAGTTTATTTGTATTCGAGAAAAGCCAAAGGTTGAAAAGCTGTCAATTCAACACACTCTACTCAACTTTCTCATTTTTGTCGTTGGAGCAGGCTTTGCGATACTCATAGAACTTGCTTTATTGATCCAAAAATGGTTGAATAGACATGCACATGTATTATTTGGAATTGTAAGTAAGTAAGTTGTTGCCTCATGCTTTTCATTCAGATAAATTAATATTACATTCAACAATCATGTCACACAATAAAGCATGATATATACATGTATAAACAGTTACGACGAATTTACACGATATGAATAGTAACTGAACGAGTTTGTTTGTCAGTGCTACGCTATGGAATGCTTATTTCAGCATGAAATGCATAAAAATCCAAAGTAGCTCAAATGGAACGAGCACGACTTTTCAGATGCCCTTTTTACCCATAGCACATGCATTTCTTGCAAGATTTGGAACTAGTAATTCAATCATTGATAGTGAAAGACAATGTCCTGTTATCATCTCGCTCAATGAGAGGTATTTATATATATATATAGATAGATACTTAAAAAGATGAACCTGCTGCTTTTGAATAGAATAGGTTTGTTTATTGATTTATTTATTCATTTAAAAAGCTCTTCCTGCTGCAGGTACATATTTAAACGTGCTTCTGATAAGGAATTTACATTTACATTTCATTTACAACACAAAACAAATCTGAAATGGAAACACGAAAACAGCAGGTTGAGACAGCGTTATAATACAGCCAATTGTAAAACCATATCATTCAACCATTCTGTTTATGCTAGAATCAAACACTCAAAAAATATTCCCTTCTTCACTCTGCTCATTCCGCTGAGCTACATCTCATTGCGTCTTGAACCAAAACAAGTGCATTAGGAGGAGTTTCAATTTTTAGTTGTTGTTAAATTGAAGGAAATATTTGAATTTGCTTGGAATTATTTTACAACTATTTACACTTTTGGAGTAGGTTTCTAACTTTCAAACGTTTAAAAATGTCCCAACAATCCCATCGTTTCCCATATTACACATCAATTAACCACGCACCAGCATTCGAAAGTGCTCCAATGTTTCCGCACCGTGTTGGTGCCACTCGCAATCTACCAGAAACTGGCTTATCTCCTCGCCGGTTTGCTTCTCATCGCTTTGAACAACAACGTGTTTATGAGAGCCCATTACCAGCTCCCCAAAATATCCCCAACCATGAGTTTCAACGGCAACCTAGTGGGAATTTTTGTAACAACTTTAATTTTTATGGGACAATCAATGCCGTTCACATTAACAATGGAGAGCCGACTCACCACCATATTCCGTAAGAGAACAATGGTTGACAGGAGTGTTTAGAATTATCAAGTGTATGTATACTAGATTTACTTCATTGTAACGCACACACGATTCATATTCTTGCTATGGTAGGACAGCTCAGGGAAAGTCAGTTGGACTTAATAATAATTCCCAGGCTGGAGCTACGGTTCCACCTCCAGATGGAAATGAAGCGTCTGCTCCATCTCCAGCCGTAGCCCCGTTTGAGCAGGGCCAAGTTAGAAGGAAGCAATTAGAATTGATGTCGGATTCTAAATACTACTTCTAAATAATACTTTCGTCTTCCAACTAAGGTAACTGAGTTTAGAACTAAAACGACATGTAATTTGAAAAAAATAAACTTACAATCCGATTTGTGGTTTTATATAGGTCTGCCGGCGATCAGCTTTAGCTTCATTCTCTCCATTTAAGCAGTGTAGTGTTTAGTTTTAAGTAGCACTAGCTTTATATTCGTATATACTAGCGTTATATTTATCTTTTTTCAAGTCAGTCATACTGTGTTGTACATTAAGTCCGCTGTATAATGTTAGCACATCAATTGCCCAGTTAAACGATTGTCATTACACAACATATTTTATTGCGGTCTCAATTAACTCCATGTAACAATAAATAGTTTGTCTCGAAATTGTGTTGAGGAAATACCATTTTTGATATCGCGCTTAATAATATTAGGTACAGAAATTTTTACTCCTAAATCCATTTTCGAAGCGCTTACTCGTTACTACCAAACACGCATCACTAGTACTCTTCTTATCAATACAGCAAAGCCTACTTCATCCGCTGAAAATTTCCCATCAACACCAGCGTCGCAATAGAGTTCAGCATGGCATCTGCAATTGTAAGACTTGTTGATTTTTTCGCAATCCGTACAATCCCCAGGGAAAACCCCATTGCGGGACACGCTTTCAACTCCATCCTGCCCCTTTTACCGAAAAGCAGTTGTTTCCAGGAGCGCTTGAACTGTTCCCCACTGTTGTAGGGAATGCTTGCAAGTGAAACTAGCAAAAAATTGAGAACAAACCCAATACTCAGCATGCAACAAGCTGAGATATAAAGTAGAATTGGCATGTGCTCATAATGAAGTAGAACAAAGTAGCCAGAACTCGCCGTAAAGAGAACTCCCATCACAGTCAACATCCCTAGATAGTCTGCTGCAATCGTATTTCCACTCTTGATAATTATTCGTAAAGTTTTATACAGTTGGAGACTTTGTTTAAACTTATGGTAAAGTTTTGAACTCTCAAATGCTTCAGGTTTAGTTGCAGGCTTGAGAAGAAGCTTGAGTGAGAGCTTGTCCACCCCTTCACCAAAAACGATAACAGTTAAAAGAAAAGTTAGAATAGTTGAGGCAGCATGAACTGTAAGAAGCATATAAAATAGACTCACAACAGCTTTAACCCAATACGTTCTCGTGCACGATGGAAAAATTTGAATCACAGCGAGTTGCAACGGATCGTAGTTCCGTATGAACGGAAAAATCAGGGCCGCAACTGGGAAACCGAGGAAGGAACTCGCAATAATGTAAATGAATATTTCTCCAGTGCCTATTTCCCTGCCAGATATTCGCTCAGAAAAATGTTGCAAGCCAACCTGACCAAGTGTTGGTGTAGTTAACTTGAATTGCTCGTTGAGAATGTATTTTATATCCATCCAATGTTCTTCTAAAGTGGCGTAGGTGCAATAGGAAATGTTCAAAAGTGCAAAAATGACAATATACAAAGATAACTCGGTCAGCCTTTGGGTTTGCTCCCAGTTGACATTCAACCAATGCAAACGCCAGCAGGATGCACCGATAAGGAGTATAAACGTAAATTTAGCAAGTTTCCAAAAAAATCCAGCGATTCGGCTCTGATGAAAATGTTGGAATGAGATGCTGAGCAGTTTGGGGTTGTGAATGATGTAATGAAAGTATGGAGTGTAAATGTACGTTTGAATTATGAGGTGAACATTTACCGCACCAGTTGAAAGACTCATTTTTAAAACTGTGTACAAAATCTTATTTATGTTCGTTGAAGGTTTTTATTTATGACAATGAGTCGCAGTTGTACCACACTGCTGAAAACCAAAACAGGTTTTGACAGAAAAACTAATGAATGAGTTCTTTAGGAAAAGTTATGCAAGTTATTTCACCCACGACAATGTCAGCAATGGCAATAGGTAATGGACTCTAATGTCCTCTACAAATGGTTTATAGAAAATTTTGGTGTTATCGACCCAAGCGGTCCTAACTTTATACCATTTTTAGTAACTACGTGCTCCATTAACATCATTAAAAAATCTATTGTAATTGAATATAATATACAAACATGATGAGTGACGACGTGACGTTGTTAATGCTTACAAACTGGAAGGGCAATTGAACTAATGGTAGTAATTTGTAGTAAACGTCTAACGTGAGTGCTTGATATTAGGACTGGATCAAAACAGTTTTGTTCGGCCAACGGCTCCAATCTTTCACGTGTGTTTGCAAAACGTTGGTATTTGCATAACGTCTAGAAAAAACTACATTAGTTTACCTATAAACCAGTCCTGTAAATAGATAGCTGCGGCTAGACCTTTAATATGTTATGAAAGCTACCTAATTTTTCTGCTTTTTTTTTGCATACTTTTCAGTGTTTCCCCACTTCTATCATTATATCTGACATACATTTGATATCTTTACATCATAAAACGTTACCTTGTATATATGAAAACAATGACATGCTAAATCATCCACTCAAGTTCCACGTGAGCCAGTTTTTAAGTTGCATATATTTATTTACCAGCGAGGTTGGAACTACAAATTTGGTTATATCTGATACACGTTCAACATTATGGACAAATTTCAATAATTTTTCCGTATATTCACACTATATTCCCGGACGAAGAGACCTATCTCTTTTTCATTGTAACATGAAGCCCCATTTCAGGTCTCGTGATCACATCACAAAGCACATTCACATCCTGCAACCTCTCCGCAGCTTTTACTCGAAACCGTCTAAAAATGCTTGAGAGCAGCACTTTTTCTTCCATCATCGCAAACTTTTGCCCAATGCAGTTTCTGGGGCCAGCTGAGAAAGGGACATAAGAAAACGGATTCCTTCCCTCAGCATCCTCCTGACTAAACCTGTTCGGGTCAAATTTCTCAGGGTCAGGGAACACCTTAGGGTCTCTGTGAAGAAAGAAGATATAGACCCAAACGGTAATACCAGGAGGTAGCACAACCCCATCATCCAGCTTCAACTCCATATTGAGCTTTCTCCCGACGAAAGGCGCACTCGGGAAAAGACGAAGGCTCTCCTTGATGCAACACTCGAGATACTTCATTCTAGCTAAATCTGTCATTGTCACCTCGCGCTCGAGATCCCCAGCAAAAATCTCATCCAGTTCTTGTTGCACTTTGGCCTGATGCTCGGGATTAAGGGAGAGGAGGAATGTGGTCCAGCTAACTGCGGCAGAAGTGGTATCATGGCCTTCAAACATGAACGTGTTCGTTTCCTCCCGAACATTTTGGTCTGTCAAGGTGGTATCTGTTTGTTGAGCGTCCAGCAACAGATCCAGAAAGGCTTGGCGCTTCTTTGTGACTGAAAGATAATCATTTTGATGTAAATTCGTATAAAAAAGTATTTTTTATACATTTTATATTATCATCATAACTTAATAAAAATGCATACCAAAATTATCCTCATTTGTTTCGTCTGATTTTCTTGTGCCATTCTTCCTTTCCATTTTCTTTTCTTGAATCACCATATCCGTGAATCCATGCAAAATTTTCAAGCATTTCCTATTCTCCTTCCCGGCTGAGCTCAGCCTCCACATGAAATCATTATGAAGCCAAGGTCGAAGCTGTCTGTATTGAACCAGCTCACTGATTCTATAAATCGCTTTGACATACTCAGAATCCGACTTTTGTTGGGCAAACACACTTTTTCCCATGGCCGTCTCACAAATAATGTCCAACGTGCACAAGGTGATCACCGGAAAAATATCAAATACTAGCTTTCCCTTTCTCTCCAAAACTTTGGTGAATATGTTGCACTGCTCATTAAACACGCGAAGAAAATCCTCCAAAATTTTGAAGTGGAAGGCAGGTGTCAACTGCTTTCTTCGCTGGAACCACTTTTCCCCTTTGCTTGTGAGGAGACCAAGGCCCAACCACTCTTGCAAACTGTCATAGTCTCCACTCTTTTCTATTTGGGTTTGAGAAGAGAGAATCTTTTCAGCGTCAGCTGCATTCGCCAATATCACGTAGGGTTGCATACCCACAAACATTTTGAAGCGTGGACCATACTCTTGGAAGAATCGGCCGATGACAGAGAGAACCTCCCGTTTGTGCACGCTGAGGTCTACAGCGTTTCCGAGAATCGGGAGGGAAGGAGGACCCGGAATAGCCTTGAGTTTGTTGAGTAAACTCAGTCTTTTCGGGAGTTTTATGAGGAAGAGGTAGCCGAGCAGCCCCGAAAGTAGTAGGATGGGCCAAAACATTTTAAACCCTTTGGATAGCTATTGTTCTAGCTTTGAAACTGAGTTTTAAAATATTATTGATGATTTACATATTATCACTTCCAACACAATATTTTCTACGTTCCAAAACGAGCTGCTACCTCGTCGACTACTGAAGACAATCTGAACATTCTTGTGCATTTATTTCTCATCTTTGGGTCTTGAGGAGCAATAATATGCATGTTTTCTCATCATCATCATCATGAACCCGTGTGATTATTTCTTAAAAGTTTGGTTTGTGGCATGGGCTACTTTCATTAAAACAGGGAAGATGTGCGTGTGTACCAAATGTGATGGAAAATACCTTTTTGTTTTACAAAGCATCCAGTCCAGATACCTAGCAGTCTATTGTGTATGGTTCACGTCCACACATTTATCTAGAAACGACATGCATTGCAATTAACTCAAAGGAAAAGAGGATGAACGTACTTGTCGTTCCCTTCACCATGCAACCATATAATTATCCACTTGACCTGTTACCATTGTTCTGGAAGATGTGGTTGAATGAGACCTAATCATCAAGGATGTTGCACGCAACATAAAACCTTCATTCAATAGCTATAAACAGTATCTTTTTTCTCACGGATAAATGCCTTTAATAATTGTCAATTTAAGGATGCACAAAGTACCCCATCATTTTATCGTTTTTTGTCATGCTGCTGGGATTTTTCAGCATACTATTATACATCTCAAAAATGAAATGGTCCAGTCTCCCCTACCCGGAAAGTAAAATTCTTGAAAATTTCTTATATATATGATCGCATGCAAAATACAACAGCCACAAAATCTTAACAAGTTGTCTATATTATACTTATTCATAAAATTTTCAATTGAGAAAAGCAAGCTTGCATATTCAATCATGAAACTATGTCAGTTTTTCCTAATCTTATAATTAAATTAAAACATGCGTAATATCAATCTTAGAGGTGAGGTTCTGCCGGATTATCTTCTTTGCAAATTTCAAAAGAAAATCTACACGCGTCAAATATGTCAGTAGCAAAAACATGATTGCTGTTTTCCTCATAAAAAGAACAAAGCCATGAGCCAAAGCAGAATTTCATTGCAGAATTGATTTTCTCATGAATTTAAAAATGTTGTCAAGAATCTAATACTTGATGCTTGGTGTATAATTAATTATATAAATATCGCATGGACACGACAATATCAAAGGCTGGCAGACAAATTCTCATTTTTAGTTTGTTTATAGTTTTGCACTAGCTCATAAAATGTTATGAATATTACTACATTGATATGACGAGTGGAAAGGTAAGTCTGAATGTGAAGTACATATATTATCATAATGTTCATGTACACTCCGTTTTCAGTTGAGAACAGCAAGCCCATATTATATCCACTCATCGCTCGTGAAGCTCACCTAAATGCTTTAATAGGATTTAGTAGATAGGTTTTATGGTGATTTTTACTCTACGGTCTAAAACTGTTGGTGTTGGTACATTAAGTACAGTTGCTATTCAGTAGAATACATACGCTTCTAAGTAACAACTGTACTTTATATAAAGCTTCATCACGGTTAACGATGGTAGGATACATGTGTATCACTGAAACGGAGATGGGGCAGCTATGTGTAGTAGTATTTCCTTTAAACTCCACTCTAGTAAATCAGCCACGCCGACAACAAAACGATGAAAAAGTACTAATTGATATGCCTAAGTAAACTCAAATGTGAGATATGCTGCAGCTGCAGGTACAAATAATAAGCAGGAGTAGCATTAGCATTATGCATACGTATGTACATATGTCCACAAAAATCATTCATCTATAAAAATGTTATGCCAAAATCGTCAACCCTCAACCAATCTACCTTTGTATTTCACTCAAGTGGATTTTACTATGCAAATGTACTGTTGTTGTAGTATTAGAGAAATATGCAAAATTTCTGAGAGCGAGCCTTCCCTTGCTCACGGAACACCATTCAAGCAAACACAGACACAGCTGCGTTTTGCGTTGACAAAGTTTGGAGCAGGTATACAAAACTCATTGAACCTTGTGGTACCGAAAGCCAAGAGGTGTAGAGTGTTTCAGAGAAGTCCCAATCTATTCGTTAATTGGTGACTAATATCACAACTGAGGAGATAAGTTAAGGCGTGCGCAACATAATAAGAAAAAGGCTTTTTAAAAGAAGGTGACTTTTTACCTGTATTCTTCTAGCCACCTTTCCTAGATTGATAGTGAGCAGTTTTTTAAAAAACGAACTCTTTCTCCTACCGATTGTTAGATACGCACAATCTTTTGGTTTCTGTAGTGCAGATCACATCTGTCATTTAAAGTGGGTTTCCTCTTTTTCAAGCCAGATCGTCAATGATCAGCATTAAATTGTGTTGTTAGCTAATTTTTATCAGTTTTAGCTCAATTTTGAACTCAACAGCTTACAGTTTAGCAAGGAGTAAGTCATTAGGTGGAGTGTTTTGTGAAAGGTGCTGGTTTAAAATGTCATATCAATATAACGAGCTTATCTGTGTCTCTGGGAACTTGGGGGCGGTTACCAACGCAGCTAAAACTGTATTCTTTCCCTGTGACCATTTCGGGAACGGTAAGTAGCTGTGTAGTTGATAAACATATGGATAACCGTCATTTTTCATTCATTATTAGGTTGCAGGCTTATTCACTGCGAGTTTCCTTTGCTCATGTGTGACTTTTTAAATTCACAGGCTGCCGAGCTTTGCTTCTAGCTAAGGAAAAATTAGACCATGAGAGGAACTGCGAGTTTGGCAGATGTGTTTGTCCATATCCAGGTGGAATCTGCGAGTGGACAGGTCCCGTCGAGCACGTTGTGCATCACTTGATGACAATGCACAAGAATCTGGCTACCTTTCAAGGTAAAACACCAATATTTTCAACAGAAATTGAAGTATTCGAGAAAGTAAATGCATGATTTTGACCGATTTGTCTTTTTCCAATGTAGGAGATGACCATGTGATTCTGGCCAAGGATGTCCACATCGCTGGACCTCTGGACTGGCAAGTCTCAAGCTTATTCATGTCTTCTAGTGCTTCACCTTCTGAAAAACAGTACAGTTTAGGTTTTAAACAGGTTTGTTCTCCTTTCAGGGTTGTGATCCAATCCTGCTTTGGTCACAATTTCATAGCCGTGCTTGGTAAGCAATACCATCAGAATGGGGAGGAGCAGTATCATGCCTTAGTCCAGTTAGTTGGTTCTCGTGAGGATAGTCAAAAATTCTGTTATAGGTAAATATGTAGAAAGTCGTTCTTTATGGTCACTTTTTCACTATATCTCCGAGAAATGGCTGATAGTGATATATATTTTATTCCTTAGACTGGAATTGAGTGCGGGTCAGTATCGCCGATTAGTTTGGAATGGGACCACACGTTCCATTCATGATGGAATCATTTCAGCCATTGAGAGCGGCGACTGTTTCCTCTTCGATTCCAAGACAGTTGAAATATGTGCTGAGAACCAGAGTTTGCAAATGCGAGTGATCGTTTCACCTGTGAGTTTCCCTACTCGTTTTTTATTTCTCATATAAATATATAAGCCAGCCGTTTAACAAACTGAACCTTATTTTATCCCAACAGGTTCAACAAGATGATGTCTTCCCGCAGTTTGTCGAAGGCAGCACATCGCCAGTGAAAGACCCTGCCGTAACTCTGCATTATCTTCCAATCCCGTCTTCGGAGTAGTGTGTATCTTATCTCTTTGTTGTTTAGTTTGTTTTTATATCATTCTTACCAAAACTTATTATGTTGCTTAGATTATAGTCAGCAGTCTTCTGGTCATTCAATTTTGGGAGAATGTAAATTTACTCATATATAAAATGATTCGTTATTTAGTCTACTAACATTATAGTCTTGTCTATTTTATATGTAATTCTAGTTAATACGTACATGATAACATGTCAGAAGATCCCACGATCCCAATCAAATGAACTATATTATTGTGCTTGTCAATGCAGTCATTACAGAATGAGTCTAGCGTTTACTACTTTTATGGAAATAAACAAAATGTTAGATTTTTGTTATGCCCTTTACATTTCGATGCTATCGTTATTTCTAAAATTTCTGTTATTCTCTCCAAATGGGATCAGGTGCATAATTGGCAATCATTGAACAATATTTTTATTCAAAAAACGAGGCGAAAGATCTGCATAATAATGAAATAAAATATATGTAAGCTGGGGATAGTCAACACAACGGATTCATTTTGCAGTTGAGTAATCAACATTCTGTAATATAGATCTTTCTAATTTTTATGGGTAACTAAACCTTTTTCTTTTAATCAAACTAATGAACAACGCCTATTTATTAGTACAGGATAACTTGTATTGTAATTGTACATGATAGTAGACCCCACACCACTACCAAACATCCTCCAAATCCGGATTTGGGGGTGACAATTGGGAGAACGTTTGCTCACCACGAGCCTCTCGTACGATGCGGTTGGCAGCCGCTGCTCCTCCTTGAAACAGAATGCGTCGTGGTGGGCGATCGTTGAGAAAGTTCCTTCCGTCAAACACATGAAGATTATTAACCTGCTTTCGATTCCGTTGAGACTCTTCGTCTCCACCTCCGATTTCTGAAAAGAAAACAAGAAATGGAATTATTTCTGTTTATTCCTTCCAAGTGGTAGTTTTAGCCGTGACTTGTGAGGTTGAGACAGAGTTCCATAAATCATAATTATAAAAGGGGTGGATAGTTTGACTGACCTTTCAAGTGCGCTCGGCGTCCAAGATAGGTTTTAAACCCAAGTAAAAGCATTTGCGGCCGGGCCATTATGGAATCTGTAAAATAAACAGTTAACAGTGAGGTACATTTCTTTACAAGTTTTTGGACCATTATAAAAGCATATAAAGTAAAGATAAGTAAACATACCATCATAAATGGCTACACTTGGTGGAGGGACAGCTGGGAACCTTACACCTCGTGCAACATCATTCATAGTCTGAGAAGCCTGATGCATCTTCCTCTCTGGGACATCCTTCACTTTACACCCCTGTCCTTCCATTCCTAGCAAATTACGTCACCGAAAGTTGAATGTTTTAATGTTTTAAAATTGATCTGATCACAATGAATGTCGTTGTCAAAATCAACCTTTTCTCAGGGCTAGATGTTCATCAACCACAAAATCAACGACGCAACTAGAACCCAAAGCAGGATACTGCTAATACAAATGTAACTGAAAGTAAGAATTGGCGCCTCTTATTGTTTACTGAAGATTACATTCATTCACAGTGATAACGAAGGTTCCAAATAAGAAAACACTGATTCAAAGATGATGATGATGTCATCTGATGAAAGCACACATTGAGTAAGTAAGGACTACATGGAAAATGCGCATACACTAGTGTTGCCTTTGTTTATATTTTATCAAGCACGTTGCATAAAATACATGGCCTTGCACATAAACCCAAACACACTCACAAAGTTCAAGGGCGAGATGGTAACAAATGAGATGGCTATGTGAAAGCTTGCTGTATAAGCGATTTGTGTACAGATATATAACAAAAGGTGTTGAATGGACATGAAGGTAAATTGCAGCCTTACATTGCTTTTGCATAAATGGTATGAAAACCTTTGACGTTTCATTTCATGCGTCTTCATGGAACATATGCACATACAATTGCACACATAAATGTGAGATGGGCTTGCTATGAAATCTCATTTTTGATTCAGCTTTCGTAGAAGACACTCACTCAGCCATGATAAGTTTTCAAGCCTGCAACTACATTTTTGTTCGGAAACTTGAAAACTATGGATCATCCAAACGCTTTTACATTCTCAAATAGGTCTGAGAACCCTGCAGATCAAGAAGAAAATGGAATTGGCAATGAAGGAGAACCTGTTGGATCTGAAGTACCTGGTCAAACCGCAAACACTAGTCAGCCAGCAGACCTTTTTGTCTTGTTTGCTAGCGGCTACTTGAAGACGTGCCCATACAATTCCAATCATATTGTCAGGTAATGGGATCTGCACGTTTTTTATAGTAACAATGTTCATGATATAAGCGACATATTATTATCCATCGCTTGTTAATACAGGGAAACTCGCTTTTCCAAGCATTTAATGAAATGCCGACACACCTTTGTGACTTCCAATACCGAAGAAGGGAGGGAAGTTCTCATGTTGCCCTGCAGATACAATCCTGAACACAAAGCTCTAGCTCAAGAGCTTACTTATCACGAAGACTTTTGCCCGGACAAGGAGCGAGTTGGACTGCTACAAACTCTATTGGATGGATCTACTGAGGATGAAGAAGATGTTGCCGTTGCAGGGTATAGTACTCAACTTGAGGACGCGGCTCCCAATCGGCCTCAAGAGAACCCGCAGTCTATCGCTGAATCAGCAAGACGACAAGTAAGGACCTGGCGGATAACGGATTCGGAACAGCCAAGATATATTCCAGTGGAAAAGTAAAGCTACAAAAAATATTATAGTCTTGTGTTGATAACTTTAAAAAGCACAATGTTTCTACTTAAAACGTTTTCTCAGTTTTACAGGGGCGATGGAAGAGAACAATACTGAAGAGGATGAACGGTTACCGCCACCACAAATGAAGACACTTCTTGGTACGATTGGTACAGGGATCCTAGGGCAGACTATTACTATGAAATTATGACGACTACTTCTACTAGCAGTATGGAAGGATTCTTTAAGGTGAATGAGTCTATAGTATATATCTTCTTGATATTATGTCTTTGATTTACAAACTTGAGTGTATGAATTGTTGCAGAAGAATATATAGAGCTAAGGCTAATAATACAATGTCGTTCCTATTTAAAATCCTTTTCTGAAATAAATTGCTACGTATGAAAATGAATTTAAGCAGTAAATATTTGTTTCCAAAATTTGGCACTAAAATATATCATTGTGTAATGAATTCTCTAAAATATCTCAGAATTGGTAGAATCCTTAAAAGTATTAGTAGCTTTATATAAAAGTCAGATGATATAAAGATGCATAACATCATGAAGCATACACCTTTTTGAACGGTCATTTTCATGGACAATGCAATGCTGTGAAAGGATATGCGTATTACTTAGTTTTTGGGAAACCGTTACAATAAAGAATTGAGGTTTTATGCGAAAGGAATGAAGACTAATAGCAATTGAAGTACTAGTGGCTACTGTGAACAATTTATTTCAGCAGTACGCCACAAATTCATAGCTTCAATAGGTATATAATAAGTATCGGTATATTAATATTAAATGAATATTTGCAATTACAGGGAGAACAGTCAAATATTTGGCCATTACAAATAAAGTCAAAAATCATAATAATAACTCATTGCAAAAGAGTATAAGATAAAAAGTACATAAATACTATACTTTCCTGAATATTATCTTGAATCACAAAACACTCTAATCAGTACATCCCGCTGAGTTGCTCTTCAAAAAGGTTTTCCAGTTTCAGCTGAATTCTCTCCCAAGCTTGATCCAAGTTTTGTCCGCAAACTAAATAGCAACTAGGGCGATCGCATTCCTTTCATTTTCCCTTGAAATATTTATTTTTCATTGCTTTCTTCAAGGATCACTCATTCCCGTCCGTCGTATTCATCCCAAACTTGGTTGAAGTCGGTCGTGCTGTAGAATTCCTGGCTCCGCTCCTCATGCTTGGTCGGTCCTGGGTTTTTTATGTTCGTCGGCCCAGTTGCGAAGCGACATTCATACGCGGTTGGGGAACCGGGTGTGGGTGCCTGATTCGACGTGCTTCTCAACGTATGGCATTATTTCGTTTATACTACGACGATTTGATAAACGTTTCGCGGAGGCACGTGGATTGGAATGTGTCCCACTGGCGAAAGTAAAAGATGCATAGCACTCAAGGCCCAGAGCCTCTGGTATAGGGCTCCTGAAACTCCTCAGATCCAACTCGCTGCTTGAATCCAATTGACATGTTCACGGACCCAACAGGAGAAGATTATAAAGGGCCTTCGCAGCGGGAGTAAAAAGATCAAAAGAAACTGCAGGAGCTCGCTGATCACAATTTCCGGCTGCTGGAGCTGATTAAAGACAATTTGGAACGGGAATCAGTCTTCTTAATCAAACAGCGTCACCACATCTTTGTCAACGTCACAACTGAGCACTGTCATTCCTATGTTCTCTAAACCTCCGGACATCCTTGGTTTTGATTGCGACCCTGGGCTTTGTCAAGGGCTGCCTTCGGAAATGAAGGTGTATATTAGCATCTCGTGAGGTAAGAGTGCCGAAGTAACTGCCAGTTTCACAGATGGCGCTCAGCAGTTCAAAAAATCTTTTCCCCAGCTCCTTTCAATAGATCCAGCACTAAGGTGACAGTATTGGCAGGGGTGACCACCTCCTCACAAAGCGCGACGAATTCATTCCATAGCTTGGAAGATGATCCCCTCAGTCTCTCATGAGCCAGTTGTCAAACTTCACCTTCCCTTTCAGCGATTCAGCCGTCGCGGCAGCAGCTAATGAAACAAAACAACAAATACAGCAGTGGATTAGATCTGAATCTTTCCGGCAATTAGAATCTTGTACACATTGATTTTCTCCGGCATGAAATAGACTTACGTTGCCAGACTAAAGGCTGCTACAAAAGCCCTGATTGACATGAAGGGCGAATTTGTCGTTGCAAGTGCATGAAGTGACTGTTCGCATTCGAGTTCCTGAAAAGCAATTGGAGTTGACCAGTATCGTCCTGTTAAACCAAGTTATAGGAGAGGGGATAAAAACAATATATTATTAGCGGGTGAGACAAGAAGAGGAGATTAGAGAAAGAAGCGGAGTCTCGGTTACAAGGAAAGGAGCCGAGGGGACAGTATGTGTATTCGTCGCCATAGCCATGAAAATTAGGCTTGATATCGTCTTTCCTCCTTGCCCGGATAAGGTTCCGAGGAGAGATTGACAAGGACATCTCCATCATCACAACACAGCATTCCTTCACTCCTTCAGGAGCCCCCTCCAAACTGTCCCTTGCTTTTGGAGCACTGGACCAAGTGACTATGCCATGCCATTTCGGAGTAGAAGGCACGTTTACAAATTGAACAGGAAAGAGGGAACCGACCCATTTTCCAGTGTTTGATTAATAAGCAATCCTGCAACGGAAGTCGAATTTTTTTGAAAATAAATGTTTTCAATCAGGAGTGATGATTCCGGGTTAAGAAAGTTGTAGAAATTAGGGAGCTGATCAAATATAACTTGTCGTCTCAACGAGCAAACCGAAAATGAGTGATTTATGAAGAATCTCAGAGTTTTGTGCGCGATTGTCAATTTCACAACTTCCCCTATTCCTTTGCCTTACTGACGTAAACAATTTGCCTTGCATGCACAAGAGTTGAAGCAGTAAAAAGTATGCGTTCGTTTCTCCCTTCTCAATTTGCATATCTCCAAACCCATAAAATTCACATTATGAGTGTCAGAGTTGCAGTATAGGAACACATGATGACTACGGAGAAGCCAATATGTGTATCAACGCAATATACGGTATGTGTAACGAAGTATTGAGTGTGTGATGGATTTCAACCCGCCATGTCAAGGTCCCACAAAGTTCAGCAATTGTCGACGAAGGCAGGGATGAGCACACTGAGTTCGCGATGATTTAGTATGAAGAATGATTTGGGGGAGAAGAAAAGGAATTGTAGCTGTTACTTCTTCGTTTCCTCTTATTATTCGCTGCACTAAAACTACCCTCAATTCGGACTGATTTGATTAATATTTTCGTTATCTCAGACTATATTATTTGAAAGCAGGATATTGGTCTGACCATTTATAAGAAATGATAGAAACTTCTTTATATTACTGTAACAAAAGGAGGATTTTTAGCTTAGACTCAAGAAACAGTTAAAACAATCACAAGCAACACGCCTTAAACGAAATGATATATTTAGAGTGTGCAAAAGGTAGATATTTAGTCATGAAAGCGAATGTATTCTCATTATTTGCTCATCCAATATTTGGATCGCTTTATATAATGTGTACTCACTCCTATTATGCGTCAGTTTAATATCTACAAACCATAAACACTCATTAAAGTAAGCATGGAATGCAATAAATGACTTTGACTTGATTTTGGATTGCAGAAAGTCTCTTCGTTTCTTGCTTCTAGATATTTCATTTGCTGAGTAACGGTAAGCGTAACTATCTATGGGATTCTTTGATTACTTCACACTTTCTAATGCTCGGGTTGCTAAATCAACATAATAATCGAATATTTGTAATCTAAGGCGATACCTCTAATTAAAAGACTTTTTTATACTCATTTGTTGTCACGTAGCATTCACAATTTGTGACTCTCCTTGTTTGTCATGCACCGTTACGTTTTGCGCTTTTGATTTGCTTTTCGTAGGCAACAAGGTTGAACGTGAAGGAAATATTGTGATTCACAATTTGTGAATGCTACGTGACAAAATGAGTATAAAAAGTCTTTAATTAGAGGTATCGCCTTAGATTACAAATATTCGATTATTATGTTGATTTAGCAACCCGAGCATTAGAAAGTGTGAAAGTAATCAAAGAATCCCATAGATAGTTACGCTTACCGTTACTCAGCAAATGAAATATCTAGAAGCAAGAAACGAAGAGACTTTCTGCAATCCAAATCAAGTTAAAGTCATTTATTGCATTCCATGCTTACTTTAATGAGTGTTTATGGTTTGTAGATATTAAACTGAGGCGCATAATATGAGTGAGTACACATTTATATAAAGCGATCCAAATATTGGGTGAGCTACATAAGATGAGCAAATAATGATAATACATTCGCTTTCATGAGCTAAATATCTACCTTTTGCACACTCTAAATATATCATTTCGTTTAAGGCGTGTTGCTTGTGATTGTTTTAACTGTTTCTTGAGTCTAAGCCTAAAAATCCTCTTTTGTTACAGTAATATAAAGAAGTTTCTATCATTTCTTATAAATGGTCAGACCCAATATCCTGCTTTCAAATAATATAGTCTGAGATAACGAAAATATTAATCAAATCAGTCCGAATTGAGGGTAGTTTTAGTGCAGCGAATAATAAGAGGAAACGAAGAAGTAACAGCTACAATTCCTTTTCTTCTCCCCCAAATCATTCTTCATACTAAATCATCGCGAACTCAGTGTGCTCATCCCTGCCTTCGTCGAAATTGTGACTTTGTGGACCTTGACATGGCGGGTTGAAATCCACACACTCAATCTTCGTTACACATACCGTATATTGCGTTGATACACATATTGGCTTCTCCGTAGTCATCATGTGTTCCTACTGCAACTCTTGAGACTCATATATGTGAATTTTATGGGTTTGGAGATATGCAAATTAAAGGGAGAAACGAACGCCATACTTTTTCACTGCTTCAACTCTTGTGCATGCAAGGCAAATTGTTTACGTCAGTAAGGCAAAGGAATAGGGGAAGTTGTGAAATTGACAATCGCGCGCAAAAACTCTGAGATTCTTCATAAATCACTCATTTTCGGTTTGCTCGTTGAGACGACAAGTTATATTTGCCTCCCTAATTTCTACCTTTCTAAAATCATTCACTCCTGATTGAACATTTATTTTCAAAAAAATTCGCTTCCGTTGCAGGATTGCTTATTAATCAAAACACCTGGAAAATGGGTCGTTTTCTCTTTCCTGTTTCAACTGTAACGTGCCTTCTACTCGAAATGGCCATGGCATAGTCACTTGGTCCAGTGCTCCAAAAGCAAGGGGACAACTTTGGAGGTGCTACCGAAGGAGTGAAGGAATGCTGTGTTGTGATCGATGGAGACATTCCTTGTCAATCTCTCCTCGGATACTTATCCCAAGGAGGAAAGACGATTATAAGCTATTTTTATGGCTATGGCGAAAATACCTCTGTACGAACTGTACAATTTGAACGAGAGTAAGTTCAAATTAAATCCGATAGTCTAATCATATATTTGCAATTTGTCATGAATATACTAAATTTGCTCTCTTTGTTTGTATATTATACTTTTTAACAGGGATATGGTCAACCAATTGTTTCAGGAACTCAATGGAACCAGTCACTTCATGATTGAAGACAAATTCGCTCATGTAATCAGGGCTGTAGAGTTTCCCATGTCTGGAAGTAAGTTATTCATGGAGAAAATCAATGTTACAAACTAAATTGCGAAAGATAATCTAATCATGTGTATTTGTTGTGTTGTTTCATTAGCTGCTGCTGCTGGGTCTGAATCTGGAAAGGAAGTGAAGTTTGACAACTGGCTCATGAAGACTGAGGAGGAATCATCTTCCAAGCTATGGAATGAATTCGTCGCGCTTTGTGAGGAGGTGGTCACCCCTGCCAATGACTGTCACCGAGTGCTGGATCTATTGAAAGGAGCTGGGAAGATTTTGGAACTGCTGGATCCATCTGTGAAACTGGGTTACTTCCGGCACTCTTACCTCAACGAGATGCTAATATACACCTCATTTCCGAAGCAGCCCTTGACAAAGCCCAGGGTCCAATCCAAAACCAAGGATGTCGGGAGGGTTTTAGAGAACATAGGAATGACAGTGCTCAGTTGTGACGTTGACAAAGATGTGGTGACGCTGTTTGATAAGAAGACTGGAATCCCGTTCCAAATTGTCTTTAATCAGCTCCAGCAGCCGGAAACTGTGATCAGCGAGCTCCTCAAGTTTCTTTTGAACTTTGATCCTCGTGCAAAGGCCCTTCACATTCTGCTCCTGTATTGGGTCCGTGAACATGGTATCAAGTTTGGATTCAAGCAGCGAGTTGGATCGGAGGAGTTTCAGGATATTCCAGAGGCCCTGGGCCTTGAGTGGCTATGCGTCTTTTACTTTTGCCAGTTGGGGCACATTCCAACTCCGCGAAACGTTATCAATCGTCGAGTAAAACGAAATGATGCCATGACCGTTGGAGAAACACGTCGATCAGGCACCCACACCTGGTTCCCAAGAGATCGTGACTTTGTTCGCAACTGGGGTTCTACTAAACATAAAGAAATGGCTCAAATTGGACCCGACCAGTTTGTGTGGAGCGTTTTGGAATTGCTCAGGGGTTTCCTGGAATTCTACACCACGACCGACTTCACCAAGTTTGGGATGAATACGACGGACGGGAAAGTGATTCCTTTGAAGAAAGCAATGAAAAATAAATATATTCAAGTGGGAAAATGAAAGGAATGCGATCGCTAGTTGCTACTTAGTTTGCGGACAAAACTTGGATCAAGCTTGGTGGAGAGAATTCAGCTGAAACTGGAAACCTTTTTGAAGAGCAACTCAGCGGGATGTACTGATTAGAGTGTTTTGTGATTCAAGATAATATTCAGGAAAGTATAGTATTTATGTACTTTTTATCTTATACTCTTTTGCAATGAGTTATTATTATGATTTTGACTTTATTTGTATTGGCCAAATGTTTGACTGTTCTCCGTATAACTGCACAATATTCACTTAATATTAATATACCGATACTTATTATATACCTATTGAAGCTATGAATTTTTGGCATACTTGCTGAAATAAACTGTTCACAATAGCCACTAGTACTTCACAATTGCTAATTAGTCTTCATTCCTTTCGCATAAAACCGCGATTCTTTATTGTAAGGGTTTCCCTAAAACCAAGTAATACGCATATCCTTTCACAGCATTGCATTGTCCATGAAAATGACCGTTCAAAAAGGTGTATGCTTCATGATGTTATGCATCTTTATATTATCGGACTTTTATATACAGTTACTTATACTTTTGAGGATGCTACCAATTCTGAGATATTTTAGAGAATTCATTACACAATGATATATTTAGTGCCAAATTTTGGAAACAATTTACTGCTTGAATTCATTTTCATACGCAGCAATTTATTTCAGAAAAGGATTTTAAATAGGAACGACATTGTATTATTAGCCTTAGCTCTATATATTCTTCTGCAACAATTCATACACTCAAGTTTGTAAATCAAAGACATAATATCAAGAAGATATATACTATAGACTCATTCACCTTAAAGAATCCTTCCATACTGCTAGTAGAAGTAGTCGTCATAATCATTTTTCATAGTAATAGTCTGCCCTAGGATCCCTGTACCAATCGTACCAAGAAGTGTCTTCATTTTGTGGTGGCGGTAACCGTTCATCCTCTTCAGTATTGTTCTCTTCCATCGCCTCCCCTGTGAAACTAAGTAGAAGACAAACATTGTTGCTTTTTCAAGTTTGATCAACACGTGACTATAATATTTTGTAGCTTTACTTTTCCACTGGAATATATCTTGGCTGTTCCGAATCCGTTATCCGCCAGGTCCTTACTTGTCGTCTTGCTGATCAGCGATAGACTGCGGGTTCTCTTGAGGCCGATTGGGAGCCGCGCCTCATGTGAGTACTATAGTCTGCAAGTGCAACATCTTCTTCATCCTCAGTAGATCCATCCAATAGAGTTTGTAGCAGTCCAACTCGCTCCTTGTCCGGGCAAAAGTCTTCGTGTTAAATAACTAAGAATTTTCAGGTTCTATACGATAAAAGTACAGCACGACACTTTATAACAACTTTTAACAACTTTTATTAACAATTCAATACACTCAGATACATTTACATTGACTTTTGCATACTACATCCGACCAAAATGATACACGCGTTCTTTTTGTAAAAACACGACAAACTGATGACTAAAAGCACTTTCTTCAGCTGATTTGACCTCAACGACCTTTTCCTTGCTTCGAACGCAGACTTCTCGATAGCAAAACTAAACAATTATATCGCAATAGCAACGATAAGCCTACAACAACATGTTTCTCAAATCACCCCTATCGGGTCTCTAACAACCATTAGATATCTATTACTAATTGACGATTTACTCAAAAACTGAAGCCAAGACTGTTCTAATAACTTCAGATATATAACTAGAGACTCTAACAATCATAATGAGACCACCCATATACAATGCCTTTAAAATCTAGGGGTTCAAATATTCAAATTACTTTCATACACCCTAATCTTACTAATACACTTTCAACATACTCCCACCATTGACTTTCACAGCTTCTAGAAGAAAGTCAATCCACTTCCAAAGGGAACAATCGTTGAATAGGTCTGGTCAACGTTGAACTTCCTGTCTTCACAACTGCCATCCGGTTGATTCCATCACGTCCAGGAATGAGCTCCAAAACTCTCGCTAATGGCCAGTTGATCCTTTTCGAATTGTCCACTTCTAACACTACGACATCTCCAACTCGAATCTCTCGTTTGACCTTCATCCTCTCGTGATGTTTCAGTGTTCCCAAATATTCAGATCTGAACCTTTTCCTCAAGTCCTCTCGAATCTTCAACAAATTACTATACTTCTTTCGAAAGGCTGTTCCATCCAAGACATCCAAATCAGGAACTCCATTTGACTTCATAATTCCAAGGAACATCTCTGGAGACAACGGTATTGGTTCCTCTACGCTTTCTGATACGTACGTCAGTGGTCTTGAGTTGATTAGAGCTTCTACTCATAAAACAACGTCTCTAGCTCTTCATATCGCAATGTCTTCTTCCCAAGACTCTTCCGTAGTAATTCCTTCACTGAACGAACCATTCTCTCCCAGAATCCACCCCACCAAGGTGCTGCAGGTGCACTAAATCTCCACTCAATCTTCTCTATTCCTGTTGTAGATGTTATTTTCTTCCAATCCAATTCTTGCAACAGGTTATCCAATCCAACGAAATTAGTTCCGTTATCCGAATAGACGATTTCAGGTCGCCCACGACGAGCAATAAATCGTCTTAATGCCAACACAAACGACTCGGTTGACAATGATGACACTAACTCCAAGTGTATTGCTCGAACAACTGCACACGAAAACACAGCGAACCAAACTTTCTTGCTTTTAGTGATGTAGAGCGGTCCTCCTAAATCCACACCAACGACTTCGAATGGTCTAGCATCTCGAACACGATCCAATGGAAGAGGTGCTTCTTCCACACTTGCTGCTTTTCCACTCAAACGTTTACATTTCAAACAGAACTAATCACTTGTTCACAGTCTTCCGTGTCTTCAAAATCCAATATTTCTCCCGAAGAAGACACATAAGGGTGTTGATTCCAACATGCTTGTTTTCCAAATGCATTTCACGAACCATCATTTTCACTAACACATTTTCACCGGGTAACAAGATGGGGAACCGAAAATCTTCACTGTCATCTCTCATCACGATTTTGCTCCTCACCCGTCTGATTCCATTCTCATCTTTCCTCGCATGCATCTGCTTGAAAATGGATTCTTTCTCACTGAAACTTGATAACTGGACAATCTTCCACAAAACCATTTCTGCACAATTCTTTTCTTCTAAACTAATTGCTGTAGGAAATTTCTTCTTGTCCAGAACAATTTTCTTCCATCTCAAAATCCAAGCAGTTATTTTCACAATCAATTTGTAAGATGAGTAACGGTTGATATACCACGGTGTTTCCGTTTCTTGATTCAAATTGCATTGGGTTACTTTCTTTCCTTTGCGATGACATCACGATCGACATTGACTACTGATACTGGCCACATTTCACTTTCTTGATAAAGCCAAGCTGGTCCCTCCCACCATCGAGATTCCAAAAGTTGCTTTCCGTTGCATCCTCTCGATGGCAAGTCCGCTGGATTATCTTTTCCTGGTATGTGTTTCCAGTCTTGATAACTTGTCAATCTTCTAATTTCTTGAACTCGGTTGAACACAAAAGTAGCCCAATTTTCATTATTTTGAATCCAGTACAAAGCGTTACTTGAATCAGTCCAACAAAAGGTTTCCACATCATGAAAGTCCATTTCTTTCTTGACACTGTATAACAATCTTGATCCGACTCCACACGCCAGCAATTCCAATCTCGGGATTGTACTCTTCTTTGGGGCTACACGTGCTTTAGCAATGATCATTTGAACATGAACATTTCCTTCAAATTCGGATCTCAGGTAGATACAGCATCCATATCCATTCTTGCTGGCATCACAAAACAAATGCAATTGCAATTTGCATTTGTCTACAGGTCCTCTCATAATCCATCTCGGAATCTTCAAATCCAAAAGTGACTCAAGCGACAGCATCCACTTCTGGAAATTCTTCTTCACTTCTTCTGGAACTTGCTCGTCCCAGTCCAATTTGGCTTCCCACAATTCTTGTAGCATCATCTTGGGAACAATGGTGACTGGTGACACAAATCCAAGAGGATCAAAAATCCTTTGTGCTGTAGACAAAATCTTTCTCTTCGTGACAACTTCACAGGAACTTGACATCCCACGATGATCCAACCCGGCAGCTACACTGGAACTTGACATCCCACGTAGATCCAAGGCTAGGTAGTCTTCATCCACATTCCACAACATGCCAAGTATTTCTGATCACTCAAATCTTGCTTCACATCAGAATTCCAGACCCATCCT
>LJIJ01001605.1:0-40085 GCA_001718145.1 Orchesella cincta
CACTAAGTTGGGCTGTCTTCATTTTGAAGTGGTTGGATACGCCTGTGGCGGTCTGCACGTACAGAGGCTTGGAAATTGCAGATTCGTCATTTGCTCTATTAGAAGGGTGACTTTGACATCGAGCACCTTGGAAGCGGATGAGTTTTGTTTGTGGTGAGGTGAAATAGTCGATGATGTGGCCTTCCATCACATTTCAAATGTGTTGCTTTTATCAGTAGGGTCCGTCTGCGGAGTTATCCAGCCACCCCATCCGTGGTATCTTTTTCGACATCTTGTTTTAAAGTAACCACTCGCTTGCCGCTTGGCTTTTCTTGTAGTCTTTTCCTTTCGCCAATAAGGTTTTGCAATATAGCTTCTGTATGGGTAGGTACGCCCTGATTTTGATGTTACTTCAACATCATTCACGTGCACAGTCACATTCTGAAACATGCTGTGTAGAAAGTTATTTGCTGGAGCATAGGCTGCGACTAGTTTATCATTTTCAAGCGGGATGTCGGCTCCATTTTTGTCGACTAAGCTTACAACGCAACATAAAGTTTGGTTATCTGCAAAGGTTTCAAATACTGGATGTCGTTTTCCCATTGATTGTAAAAATGATTGGGATGTTTTACGTATCCGTTGAATGGAGGGGAAGTATGCGACGGATGATGTGTTTTGAATACTCACATCATAAGTCACATCTTCGAAAAGGTTTGTCTCCGATCGGACGAATTGGATTTTTGGAACGGATTGCTTTGCCTTAGCCATTTTGCTTAGTCAAATATTGTAACAAAATCACTCTTTCTTAAAACTTTGCGACGCGAACTTGGTTTTTCCCTACGACCGTTTCCTTACTTCTGCTTCTTTCCTTTTGGTCGACACGTTTCTTTGCTCCGCTTTCGAGATTTATGGTTTTGGCTGCTCTCGTTTTCCCGCTTTCCTTCCTCTTCTAATTCCAGAAGCCAGACGTTCAATACTTGATTTCCACCCCTTTTAAGTACTCCACAGCATTTGATTTTAAGCTGTCTCCAAAACTACGCCCGTCTAATACGTCTGCTGCAACATTTCGTACAGCCTTTGCAGCATGAGGCAAAAGGAAATCTCTTGCGATGGGGATTAGGGCGGGAAGCTAGTCTTCGCCGCGAAAAAATGCACCCAAGTATGACCGTGCTGTCCGGCGAACGCTGGACGATAAACAAGCAAACCAGGTTCAAACCCACCACCAAATTTGTGTGATATTGCCGACAAGCCATTTTTAGTAACGTTTTCGTCTGAAGTGAAGTGTTTTGCGCTGAGCGCTCCAACGTCAATTAGTAGGATAGCTGAGAGCGTTCGCCTCCTATCCATAGTGAGCATGCGATCTGGTCCACTGCTAATATTTTGAAGAAGAAGCGTATGGGAATGGCAAACTATTCGTGTGTAGTCTCTCGATTCTTTTCATATGGACTAATTTACACGCTGGTGCAGCTGACCCACCAGATGTTTTGGCTTTTCCAGTAATATCCACTGCGTCACATATACAGTTCTATTTGCAGACCCAAACATCGTCACAAGAGGTACCAAAATCACACACTGCCTATAACGACGATCGACGTTTTCGCTCTTGTAAAAGTGACGCTCTATGCTTAGGCCAAGAATTGCAAAGTAATCTTGGTCATGAATTTTATATCTCATCAAACTCCTTTCATAATTTCGTGATTCACAATTGTTCTGTTAAATTCTTGTTCAAACAGGATAAATTTTACACATTTGTTTAGCTCTGTAACAAGCCCAACCAAATTAAATACATTTTCTTCAGGCAAACACTAAAAATTGTTCGTCGACAACGAAAGCTTTGTTGTAGGATTTCCACATTTGTTTCTGTATAGAAGTGAAAAATATTCTGCACTCGGCCTCCACTTCCACTATTACTCAGGAGCTGATTTGATCCCGGAAACTGTCTTTGATCAATTTTTACAGGTCCAAATTATGTTGTTGCTTTCTTCTAGTGTAAGCGATTCTAACAATGCAGTTGACCACCAGTAAACTTATCTAAGCTTTGCGTTGGGCGGTCTAGCCGGCTCGTGCTCCACGTAGTGTGTATTCGAAATATGCTCCGTGTCGTTCTGGATTCACGGCATTTTGAAAAACATCTTAGTCTAAGCCATTCGCTAGGCATCAACCTCAAACACATTTCGTATACGGTTGAGGCTAGTGCTCACTTGGGTTCCATCGTTATTCTACAACTAAACGGAATGTCAGTAAATACAGCGGTTGCAAATGGTCGTTGTCAAGATGCACAATATTATCTATTTTCCTGCCAGTGTAGAAAGACCGGTGGGTAGGTTGTTCTCGTAAAGAGAAGCGTGTGTCTTTTTCTTGAATTTGTTTCATCCTATCTGTCGAGTGTTTTTTGGCGTCCACGCGATCGGTCCAGTCTTTTCCGTCTGCTTGTTTTGTAACTTGTGAATGAAGGTCAAGCATTCATCAGTTCACAGTAGTGCCAGGATACTTGGTATTTCTTTTCAGTGTGATATATTTTTTCATGTCAAAGAATGTGTTGCTCACGGGTTTTTTAATCACCTACTGTTTTTGGTTCGTTATAAACAATTAGCTGAGCAATGTTCATATTTCCCTTTTTAACTGTGGTGGGTTATACCACCATGAACTACACTGCCCGAATCAATTTTCGTTGAACTCGTACATTGTTGCATACTACTATCCAAGGCGGTTGGCACGAGTGGTTCCCGGACAATCAGGATTATCTTTCGCTCTGCAGGAAAGAGGTAGGCGGAGCGGATCGTCCTGTGTAAATCACGTATAAGTTATCCTGACGTTAGTGGTTGACAAGTTACGGACGACTGAGAGAGGCATGACGAAACACTCGCCAGCCTTTTATATTACTGTATTTTGTAAGTGCACTACCATACCGTATTCACCGCCGCAAAAAAACCCACTCCGACCATGGTAAAAATAAAGCGACCGCCCCCAATATCAAGCTCTCAGGTACGCTTACCCTTTCACTAATAGGAGCGATACATGAGCGGTCCGCATGGTATAAGTTCTCTGACGAAGAATTAATCGGCAGGAAAGCATACCAAGAAAGTGCTGAGTCAAAAGATATCGGGCCCCCGCGTTGACGCTTCGGGTAACTCAGATCACGAAGTGACGATTAGCCGAGAAAAATAGCCGCGAGGTTACTTGCAGATTATTGCAGACACCAGAAGCGATGAAAGTTGGTAAATTCCTTCATCCTGCTCTGATTACCAACGGCAAGACGATAATTCTTGACGTTTTAAGACATCCGCGGAGGACCACCCGAAGGATGTATCGCAATGAGTCTGTACTAGAGCGGCCACGTACGTCATTAAAAGTATTTGTGTGGTTTAGAAAATTATCGAAAATGATGAAACGAGCAATGCCTCGTTTCTTAATTGGCGCAAGAGTATTCATTAATCGGCATCTCGAAGGTCGGCGCATTTCTGGCGAGAGGGTAAAATGTGTGAAAGTAACTCGGAGTAGAGGATTAAGTATAGCAATATTGTAGTATTACACATAATAAAAGGATGTGATTTCCTTGGGATAAGTACAATTGTTTGTCCCAACCAGAACACGCGGGCGAACGATCCCCCATCGGACTACCCTTGATATAGATGAGGAAGACACCGTCACAGAAGAGGCGTTAACATGGGACTAATCAACTCGATTTTTAATGCGAGGACTATCAATATAGAATTCGTATGAAATATTGATATCTTATTCCGTGTTTAATCTAAAGGCCTAAAGGATGCCGAGAAAAATGAATGGTCTGAGGCAGCAAAAGCAGTTTTAGTTCCTGGTGCAGTTGCCCTGAAAATAAAAAATGAGGAACCAAACTACACTATCAGTGTAGGAGGTATTAAACTAGAAATGAAACACGGGGTGATGCTCCCATTCAAGTTTCTGAGAGAGAAGCGAATGTAAGTAAAATTAAAATATTTTTATTCTTATTATGTGTTCTTGTATAATGACGTGTTTTTTCGTGTTCCAGGGCACCTGTACCATTGATAAACAGATATTAACTGCCTGAATTCACTTGAAAACGGTCGTGTAGCACAGCTACAGCTGGAGTTCAAAAGGTGACGAGGTCATCCTTACAAGAACAACTGAGAAAAATGTCGTTCGCTAAATTCTACAGAAACTGGACTTGGAACAATCCGGTAGGGGCTATTGAGGAGTCTGATGAAGTAGTCACAGACGAATAGGGGCAAGACACTGCAGCTTCACTGGAATTTGTGAAGGTTTTCTTATGCTGTTTTCTTTCAGGGATTTCACCGATTTGCAAACCAAAGCTGGAATATAAGAATTGATAATGAGTATGCTTATTAAATATATTAAAATAAATTTGGCTTGCTGTGCCCTAAAAATGTTACTTTAAATGAGTTGCGTACCGTTGAATTATATAAACTAAAGACATATAAATGTTTTCTCATGTAATCTGGAGCATGCCAATGCAAGGAATTTGTATGCACATGTATTTTCTGCATGAAAGCTTCTTTTGACAAGGAGAAATGGCTTATCAGGATGAGCATGATATAATAGATTAGTAAATGGTTAGTTTGCCAAAAGTATAGAAGTGTAGTAAATATTTCATGGATTTTATTCAAATTCTTCAATTGAACAATTCATAAACCTCATAATTACCTCTGTTATAAAATAGTTCCGTTATTCTCTCAGTTAAGGAATCGACTTTCAAGTTTAACAACTTAAATTTACTACACCTTGACCATCGAGAGTTGGGCCTTCGAATAATCTGTAATCCGAATGACGTTAACCGTAGTGTAGTTAAAAATCAGCTCGATCTGTTGTACATACCCGTTGTCCAATGTACTACGACACTTGATTGTGTTTTCATCAACGTTACAAATTACCTGTAACAAAAAAACTCGTAATTAATGATAAACTGTTGATTTAAAACCAAATAAAACAGATATTCTTACCATTCCATTTCTCTGCATGAATTCAAATGGAGTCATCACCCCATGTACAAATTTAAATGTCACCCCTCCAAAATTAAATGAGTAGTGTGGGTCATGACTGTCCAAGGTCAGAGCAATCGCCCCAGGTTTTGCAGTAGCCATGGCGATCTTAGTTACTTTTTCGACTTCGTAACGCGTAAGTCCTGGAATAGAGAAATGACAAAATGTATTAGCAACCTCATCCTTTATAAGAATAAACGCATATTATTTTTTTACCCAGGTCCTTAATTTGCTCAAATAGGTCCTCCATGCCCTTTAAGTTCTTTAGCTTGAATTGTATATGTCCCTTCGGAATTCGGTCGTCGGCTAAAAAATGAATAGAAAACTTTGAAAATATGGTGCGCAAATATAAAAACTAATTAAGATCAGGTTCAGCTTAACCTTTGTTATCAAAGAGGACAGCGGCGCACAACGCTAATCCTATTATTAGCAAGAATGTTCCAGTGTTCATGATTATTTGAAATGGAAACAAAGGCTGAAAGGAAGAAGTAAATAACTTCCAATGGGTGTAATAATATTGGTTCACCAGCCGGTTTCAATTTGAATATGTGTGGAAGGAATCTGTGGCATGCCCGTGTATGTCTCTGTATGAAACATTGTTACGAGTGTATGTAGTTTTTATAACCTTTTAATATTGCTAACGAGCCGTGTGTATTCAGGGTATGGAACGTTTATAGCGAAATAAATGCATGAGTTAAGTTGACAGGGTTGCTGTACTATCAATTTTATTTCAATTTTATATGCATATTCTAATGGTAGCTTATTGTGTGTTCAATATTTAAATAATATTGTGCTGACAGTACTAATTTCTTTGTACTTACAACGTAAAATGTGTATTTCCCTGCAGAGCTCAAGCATCAACCGCATAACATGTTTATATGCAGTTTATATGTAGATTGGAGATGATGCGAAGCTTGTACAATATTATTGTACTGCAGTGGTTAGGCAAGCAGTGTAGTGTTGCACTGAATATGCATTTTAGTGAACTTGTTGCAGTTGAATTTGCAGCTCAAGGCCAACTCCAGAAAAGTAGGGAATGAGGTTGATGAACGCTACATGTTTACATGTGCGCAGGAACAACTCTTCAGTTTGATTTAGGAAGAGTAACAAGCTACAAAGTCTGGAATGGTGATTCCATTGCGATTTTTGAGCTAGTTTTTTTCTCAACGTCTCTGTACTACACAGGTTATTGTTCAATGATAAATCTTAAGTCCAATTAGTTTCATGCAGGTTATTTGCGACGCTTACAAAGCTCCACGTCATAGTCCGCTTCAAATAATAAAGTCGACAGACTTTGCAAGAGACAGAGAACGTTTCCATATCGAGAACATAGCTATCTGGATGGTTGTGCTACTTACTGCAAGCTCATTCCATCCCAAAGCATCCATTTATTGAGTTGTATCAAAATATGGAAGAGAGAGAGAGAGAGTTTTACTGTACTGTTATGGTCTGGTATGGAAGACTGATGAGATTTTGTCCTTGACACTTTCGCTTAGAAATGTAAGTATTTGCAACATATTGCATGCCTTGTTTATTTTGAATGACTAATCTCTCATACATTTTTTCAACTACTCCTTTCAGAATACGGTATGAGCAATGAGTGTCGTTGCGTACAATTTTATGCTGAATACACTGACTGACTGACTATACAACACAGTGGTCTTATGCAATAGTTCATGTACATTTAGATTTGTTTACCAACTGCTTACTCTTGAATCCAGTATAGGACCACTCTAGTTCGCAAAACATCAACATCAGCCACAAGCTGGGAAGTGTAATGTTAATATGAAGTAGAGGGCAAAGCGCACGTCATTTTTTATTTTTAGTTTAGCATGAAACAGTATATATCTAGGGTCCGTTCTGACTCAATATTATTGTGATTATTTAGCAAACATATTTCTAGTCCAACGTATGTTCAGTGTTTGTTTTAACGAGCGAAGCTACTGCAAAAATTACATCATCTTATGTCGTCCTATTGCAAATCCCTTTTAAACTTTTCATTTGATTTTTTCTCAACAAGAAAATAAGTGCTCGTTATACCGTGGAGGTGAGTATATTGGAAACAATAGGGGTAATGTAATGTATGAATGAATTATTAACTGAATTTGATTTATTTATTCAAATGTCGTATACCTAAGTAAACAGCTTTCAAGATAAACCACCATAAAACTGAAGGAATTTCACATATCTTGAAGACACTTTGTGTGTCGAGCAGGAAAAGAAAGTAGGGGAAGCAGAATCATTATTAGAAAACTTAGCAATTTTCAAGCGTGCTACGTTAATTCTCTGCTTAAAGAAATTTCAATCTACAATGTAGAAAATCAAAAAGTGTTAAGCGACGGGCATAAGCCATTGAGTTTGAGTTTGCATGGGTTCTTGCTGGATAGAGATTGTGTGCAAACCACGCGTGTTCTATGTATACTTCTCTCCAACTCTTTATTTGAGTGTCTGTTCTCAAGCTGTACCCAAGAAAGGTTACTTGCGTGCGCTTTACTGTTTTATTTCATGATAAATTTGTGCCATGATAACTTCAATTTATAACTACTACAAACACAAAAATTTACTCGCTGCGAGGTTTTTATTACACAGCGCTCTTATGCAGTGGTTTGTGTACCACAATTTATGTATACCCAACGTTCACATTGGAGTCCACAAAATGAACCGGAATGAACAAAAATCCAGCAACAACACAATGACGCAGAAATACATAAACAATCCTTTGTTCACTTCTCAAGTCTCCCCTTGCCCCACCACATCCAAATTAATTTACGGGAAGAATGTGGTCATCAGCTCAACATGCGAAAACAATCACATTTCATTTTTGGCAGTGAGTTACTTTTAAAATGAGGATGACATATGAGCTGCAATTAAATTAAGCTAATTATTTCAAGTTAAGCAGTGATTAGTGCGATTAGTAGTTCCAGTTATTGTAGTCACTGCGCATTAAGAATGTCTTCAGCTTGCGGATTGCACTGCTCACTTTGTAATGTTATTTACGGGACGAGACTTGAGTGGCTTAACCACTTACTCCACCCTCCCCATCAAACAGGGACGAGGGTCGGGGTGGGGGTTGGGATCTCCAAGTTCAAGAATGTGTGCTGGTGGTTTATGCCTCGTTTCCGGTGCCACTGTAACTTTGCTCCAGTTTTTAGCAAGAGGTTCAAGAATACGATCGTCACAGACTTTGTTTGGAGTGAGAAGCGACCTCGAGTTGGAATCCTCGTGTTTGAAAGCAGGTACAAAAACGGTATCATTTTATGAAGCTATTGATGAATGCAGCTGATGAATTGATGGTGAAAATGGGGTAATCTTTTATGATGAGTGACAGAAAATATAACAAGCAATTTTTATTTTTAGGGACAAAGTGAACGAGATCCTGGAAGAGATTGGGAGTCGTGACGTTCGGGTTGATAGCCAATTAGTTCGCTTGAAGAAGGGTCCGATTTCATTGATTTGTGAGTTCTAATTATAAAACGCGTCATGTAGCAACCTTGCGTGTGCTGCTTTTAACTTGATCTGATTTTGTTTTAGGGATGAGTTCATCAGATTTTCTTACTTTGAGTTCACCTAGTACTCTGACCCAGAAACAATCTAAAAAGCGTAAAGAAAAAAAGCAGGCTCTGAGAGCAAACTTTAAATGAGTGGAATGCGGAGGAAATCCAGTAATGTGAATCCAGGCTTACCCAATGAAAGACTCTAGCGACTTGACGGAATCTGTGACTAAAAGAGAGAGAGGAAGAAGCTTGATAATGACGACAACGCTATTAAAATGGATGAGATTAAGGAGCCCAACCCCAGACTGAGGTGATGTAGAAAAAGGCTTATCCAATTCCAAAGGGTTTGAACAGTTTGACTCCATTCGTCGTGAGATTGAGATTCCCGACCAGGACAATGAATGGGCGGTTGACGTGATGGAAAAGCTTCGGGAGATCTTTGCTGTGCACACCCAACTTGTAAAGTCTACATGTTTCGACATTGGTGAAACTTCAAAGTCTAGGAACAAATGAGCTTCTCTTTCATGTGGACATCGATGGTAGGTGATTATTACTTTAATTTAAAAATAAATGTTAAAATAACATTTTTCTTTGGTTTAGGGTGTTTTGGAGGGAGGTATACCGTTGTCTTCACCATAACCGTCAATCGGTGAGATGCAAAGCTTGTTTGAGTGTCCCGAGGGTTTGACGATTCTCCCAGGAGTAAAAAAACCTGTATTGGAAAGACAGAGGACAGCCTAATGAAAGGAGCCTCGTGCGTCGTTTCACTACATTCATGTTTCCACCTCCGTAAATTCGGTATTATCGTCAATCCTTTGTTTCTTGCCGAAGTGCAGACCTGCCGTCTTTCCAAGTACTTGTTGGACTTTGACCTGCGAGCCATGCCTTTTCTCACTCTGATTTTCTACTGGGCACGAAAGAATGATGTGAGGACGTCATTAAAACTCCATAGATATCCACACCTCTCTCATGCCTTTGCTCCAGAACCATCTGCATTGATATGGATGGTTATCCAGTTTCTCTGCCAAAAGAAGATAATTCTCACACCCTGGAAGATTCTACAGCAACAACATTAACAACGTCAACAACCACAGCTTCGATATTGATTCTCAATGGATCCGAATTTTGTCAAGAAATCATTCGAGCTTCCAACTCCTGCTACTAACATCAGTTTTTCATCCAGTTGCTGGAATTGGCTGTGGAGTTTTTTAACGGCAACCTCTTCAACAGACTAGGGCATTGGGTGCTTAATACGATGGATGGAGAACTCACTTTCTTTTTAAAACATCACTTTGTGACCGCTCAGGACTAGCTCGGGGCGGAGCATCGCTATTTTTTGCTAATAATTTGGCACTGCCAAGGCCATTTTGCACCCGTTGATCCTCGACTGGATCATTATCTTGATTACGTTCGTTTTCATACGAGGACGCGATTTCAAATGCAGACAGCTGCCAAAGAGATCGGCGAAGCTCTGCAAACTCGGGGAGAAGAATCCCAGCATTGGTTTGACAATGGTGACTTTTCTCTCGAAAAGCTGCTTAAAAATATGGAACCAAGTACACCCTATTTCTTCCAAGTTGAAAGAAACCCGGAAGCGACGAAACAAGAACAGAATTAAAAATGAATAAACGTTCTCTCTCCTATCTAAGGTATGTTATATTTATTTGTGCATTTACAATTTTGCTCCAGCAAAAAATATACAATTGTCTGTTACTACCGTTATTTATTATTACACGGCACTTTTGCTTTGGGTTATCACTTTCTTCATATGCTCATCATACCAGAAAATATTTCTCTCTAGCTTTGACAACTGCTCAAACACCAGGCTTGCACTCTCCACATCAAACGCAAAGCCAGATATTTCCGTATCAAAGTGGATCCCCAAATCCCCAAAAGTACATTGACCTCACCTTAGCCCGAGTAATTAGGATTTTCAACTTAAGCAAGATTTTTGCTCAATCAATTCTCGGAATCGCAGACTTTGTCTAAAATTCATATGAAGTTGACCTCATTTGAGACAATACACAATAAAATGGAAGTATGTCAAAACACCTCTCATGTCTTTTTGATGCTACGTTCGCCACTATATTTTACACCCTTATACATCGTGCAATCTCAATCTGGTGATTAGTAATTTGATCGAGTTTTGAATTTCAAACCTTTTGGAAAATGAAGTACCAGTTTTTCATCGTGTTGTTGTTAAGTGCGTGTGTAAATATAGTAGAATTGTTTGAGTTAAAATATGCCATTAATAATAAAATTCTTTCTTTTTCAGTTGGTACATCAATGGCCATGCAACCAAAGCAAACCTACTCACATTAGTAGTGGCATTGAACTCAAACCGGACTCAATTCTGGGCTTTATCGGGCTTTCGATACTCTGTGCCCTTCCCGTGGTCTTAGGAGCTTTCTTGTGGATCTGTTCCATGGAATATTCTTTAAGGAAACACATCAAACAAATGGAAGCTGAAGCAGCATCTCAAGGTAAAGCATTTAATCAAATGCGTTATTATACACTATCCTTAAATATGACAAATTTTAATACTAAATGTTTTATTCTTTGTAGTGGTCAAGCCGGACCTGATTGTAGACATTGCGGAGAATAATAACAACGTTTATTATATATTTTTGAACCAACCCACCATGTGTAAACGTATGTGGTAATCAGTAAGGCCTGTGCCTTTGAATAAACAGTGTTGTTTATTATGAACCATGCAGATGTATTATGTTTGTTACGTTAATTGCAATGTGATATGGCATGAAGTAAGATACAATTCAACTTTTGCATGAATTTGCCACATAATTATTTGGAAGGTCTCAGTTATATGCACAATTATTACACAAAAACATGACAATGTCTATTAACTTTGGTCTATTTCTAGCTATGATCATGGAGAAATCCAAGTTGACGCGTGAAATGCATAGTTAGGCTGTCAAAAAACAATGATATTATGCAGAGAGTTATATGAAGCATTTTCCAAAATGATTTAACCTTAAAGACCTGGAAAAATTAAAGGTAAATTATATTTTATTCTGCATTAAGAAAAGTTAGCATTGTTGAGACAAATCATAACTTTCTCCATGCTTTTCCATGAAAGTATTGAAAAAAATGACGCAAAAAGCATGACGCTAGTCGTCTTTTTCCTCGCTGCCGTTGCCCTCATCATCATCCTCCTCGTCTGAGCTTCGGTCATCTCGCACCTGAAGATTCCAATTATCCCATCAACTCCCTTGCCGAAATTCAAAACTCATGAATTTTACTACAATCTCAGTCTTACCTCATCATTGCTGCTTTGACGTGCAATTTTCCAAAGGAGGTTAGTCCAATATAAGTGAATCCAAAAAGGGTCATAGCCACAAACACGATGACATAAAAGGCAGGAGACAATGGCATTAGGGTTGAAGCTTGGAACAGCATGCTGTTGGAAGTTGGAATGTTTTTACAGGAAAAATGATTATTTTGTGCGCTTCTATGTTAATATTTATACTTTGATAATGAACACGTAACGTTTTATACCTGTAGAGCAGAACAACATACCACACCAATCGTGTAGCAATCCAGATGAGGACATAAAGTACGAAGACTCTTGTAGCCATTTTGGGGTAACGTGCATAATTGCAAATTTTGGCGAACTAGTAATACAATGTTCCAAAAAACTGTTAAACATTTCCATTGACATGAGTTTAGCGGAGTGGGGAAAATTAGCTCACCTCCAGGAAGGGGTCGGACACGTCATGCAAAATTAGAAATGTGGCACCAATCCGTGTCAGATTAGTAAGCCACATCAGGTGCATTATAACAAGGGTGACAATGTGGTGGCCTAGCATTACCCGGAAATCCTTCTTCTTCACATCCGTAAAAACCGTAATGAGACAGCCTAGATAATACCAGCGCAGATCCAGCAGTACCACCAAACATCAGAGGGAAGCGTCTAAAATGTTGATGTTGTCAATTTTAACAGCATCATCTTTTTACCTAACCAAAGCAAAGGCTTTACTTACTTGAAGTGGAGCTCCACGCCAATTTCCTTTACATCCCAGATCCAGGCTTGTCCCATAACACACAAATTCCAATGGTTGCAGACACGGTGTAATAGACGAATCTCCAACCGCATTCTGAAAACTTTGTTAGCTTTTTGTGCGCTTCAGTTATCCCAAGGAAGGTTCCAATCGGTTTACAAATGATTCTGAAATATTTATTTATGCAACGATGGATTGTTATAGCTCTTGAATATTTGTACAGCAACCGCCATTTAAACTTTACCTTTCAAGGAAGAACCTGATAGCTAGCAAGGATACGGCTGAGATGATTGCGGCATAAACGTCACTAACGTTAGCGAATCGTTTGTCAGATTGGGGGTTTAATTGGGCCCACTTAACGTTTTCCGGGAGCCAAAACCAAGGACTCCAGTAGAATTGGCTCAGCGAGGTCAAAAGAGTTTGGAATATCATTTTCACCGTTTTTGAACGAGCTTATCTAGCGTGTCAATATTCTTAAATATAGATCATAATAATTTAATGTTATTATTTAGTGTTTTGGGGTTTGGGCAAATGATGTATTTAAGCAGCATAAGAAGCCAGATTCGAGGCTTTATTCATGCATCGTTATGGTAGGTCATAGATCATAGGCAAGTAGGCTGGCCGCACTTACCGTTTACTAAACGGTTTTCAAATGCATTAAAGGTGGTTCTTCACACAGTAGAATGAGGAGAGCGTTTGGAGAAAGATACTTTTGGAGACAAATTTGAGGCGACAACTACTCAAATGTGGTGGAACAAAATAAGTATTTGAGGTGGAAACATTATTCAATCTGGTGAAACAAAATATTTTGGCAAACATTATTCAGTGTGAGGTGGAACCAAATAAACAATTTGAGGCGGCAACCATTACTTGGTGTGAGGTGGAACAAACTAAGCAGTTTAAGGTCGCAACCATTATTTGGTGTGGGGTGGAATAAAATAAACAATCTGATGTGGCAAAACGTATTCGGTGCAACGTGGAACAAAATATGCAATTTGAGGTGACAACCACTACTCAGTCTGTGGTGGAACAAAATAACCAATTTGAGGGAGCAACCATTGTTTGGTGTGAGGTGAAACAAAAAAAGAAATTTTTGGTGGAACCAAACGGAGTAGTGGTTGCCACCTCGAATTTCTTAATTTGTTTCCTTCACATTGTGTAACGGTTGCCACCTCAAACCCCTCAATTTGATCTTCCTCACACTGACTAATGCTTGTGACCTCAAATTTATTCCACCTCATCAATGTGATTGCTGCCACACTAAATCCCATTGTTACTTCATCTCAGACTTCGTAATGATTACTACCCAAACTACTCTGATGGTTCCACCTCGATGTATCCACCTCCAGTAGCTTTCTTTGGTCTCTCTCTGTATCCCATATGATGAGCGAAGCATCACAATCAATACATTATAAAAACCGCTCACTAAACGGTAAACGAAAGGCAATAAACGGCGGTCCAATAGTCAAGTCTTAATATTATTTTGTTGGCTTTGTTTTATGGGCAACTGTGTATTCTGGTTTATTTGCTAATATAAGCTAATCAGGCGACCTTTAAAGTGAAAGAAAATTGTTTTTGTGTACTTTTCCAGTATGTTTACAGGAATCTTTGAACAAAAGTCCTAAATGAATTGCATGAATGAGTATACGGAAATCCAGCAGCTTTCTGGTATATGAATATTCGTATTACTAGACAGTCGCTTCCGTCAAGTTACAAAAGCCTCGATTTGCAAAATCAAGGATGCGTAATCAAATAATGTTTATTAATTCGGGTTATGAAGTTCAATTTTTGGATTTCTAGGCTTGGCTACATACACACTAATTTTCTACGTAAAATCCGTAAAATTAAGATAATTTACAATCAAATTGATTCTTGAAGGAATAAAAAATTATCTGAGTTTGGAATCATGTAATCAGAATTTGAATGATTGCATTACAAACATGCAGTCAGTGCTCAGGAGACTAATTAGACATCCTGGGAGTCTAATTACTCAATTTTCCCTAAAGACTAACTAGTCACCCTGGGAGACTAAATAAGCTCCTTAAAATTGAAATAATTAAAAATAATTTTGTAACGCGGTATTTAATGATAAAATTAAACAATCTTAAATAATTTTATCAATTAACTTGCATTGTGACTAACTTAAAGTATGATTTTTTAATTGTGGCAATTATGATTTTTAATGTTTTTTTAGAAAAAATAAGGATTTTTTATGTAATTTTTTTAGTTAAATCAAATTTTAAACGGGAGATAAGGAAGTAAGCTATATGGCCAAAAATTCGCTCGCTCGCTCGAATTTTACGATAGTTTTACGATAAAAATCCAAAGGAGACTAATTAGTCGCCCAGGGTGACTAATTAGTCTCCTGACCATTGACTGACATGTTCAAATTAAATCTTGCCTTGAAAACATAAGTAAGTACTAAAGTACTTGGAGCATTTTGCTAACGATGATGTGGGCAGAGATGATAACCACCTATTCGATTAGTTTGTATTGAAAAAAGGGTAGCATATTTTATTTCAGGCTTTTATCAAAAAATGAAATACCTAGCAGCTAACTGTTGAAATAGCCAAAATATATTAAATTAATACTGGTGATTTTTTTTTTTTTGTTGAAAATTATACGTAGTGTGTAATATAAATGGTGGGTCCATATATAAGGGGAATATTCGCCATGTAAAACATTACATAAACCAAAATCAGCGATCAGGATTTGCCCTCATATTCATCCATCGCATGTGGCTGTGTGTGTGTACATGAATTAATTTCCCAATAATCTGACTAAATGGATTGCTTCAACCCAAACTCACTCCTTCAATATAAAGAAAATTCTCTACTGATTACCCACCCTTGCATTAGGTTTGACAATGAAAAGCATTATTACAAGCATGAGCTATGCATTAATCTATATGCCGGTAATCACACATACTGACATCCTAGCTTTGCATTTCCTCAAGTATCATAAGCAGTACTAATCAAAGCACCTATCTAATTTTTAGCATGAAGTGGATTTCATACAATTTTCGGTAATACTAAAACTATTCCAATACATGCTTTCAGATTAATTTTTGATATGCATAATATATCTAAGGATGAATATGCTTTGGTATCACTACATTGTTTTGAACTCACTCTATGTAAATCTGGGCAGTACAATTTTATATCGTATAAGGATGTGCCACGAAAGAACCGGTCTGCGTTAATTTGCCTGTAACTTCGAAACGGGTCAACGTTTTGGGGGCTACGATGCATCATTATAATGCACATTCGAATTACATACAAATACAGTGAAGTGGAAACTTCTGCAACAATGTACCTTCCTACAGCAATAGATTCCAAAACCAATGTCTAAAAATGAGTTTTCCAGGCATTTTTGACCATTTTCGAGACATCATTTCTCCGAAACGGCTAATGCTTTTGTGAAGGACTAAAGTATTTTGAGTAGACCGTTATCAAAACATCCTAGATTCACTTTGGGTTTTGAATCCTAGTGCTTTGCTTTACTATGGATTAGTGAACCAAAATGCCGATTTCGTGAAAAAATGGTATTTTACTTCTAACAAACTTTCCAAAATTTGAAGTGCGTCAAACTCCAACCATTGCGGATAGTTTTTTAAAAAGTGAAGTGTATGTTGGTAGTCGAGTAAAAACAGATTAGAAAACATAAATTTTCTGTATCTAGCAAATGTCTGTATCAAGATATTAATGGGAAAATAAAAAAACTGTTGGAAAACCCACTTTTAAAGTCAATTTTTGAATTTTAGTTTTAGCAGACAAACCCCAGCCACCAACACCTCTGCTTGTTGCAATCGTATCATTAAATCATGTGCTTTTGAATGACACCTCGCAGTTCCCTTGGCGTTAACTCGTTTCAAAGTTATAGGCAAATTAACGCAGACCGGTTCTTTCGTGGCACATCCTTAATACACTACGTACCATGTATGAAATTTTAAGCACCGGTTTATATCAGGCAGGCAATACCGTGTAATGCTGTGTAATGATCAGTGTAATCAACCACCTAATGTTCCGTAAGTAATGGTAATCTACATAAAGCCTATCGTATTATTGTTGTACAAGAAAGTACACAAAGGATATAAAAATGTAGTTCGAAATATCCTACGTGTATTTAATACCTACACATACTCAGGTATACGAACTGACGTGGCCTTTACAATCGTAGCAGGACCATAAAATATGCTCGGGAAGCATGATCTGAATTCAAAACTGGAGAAGTTCCAGCTAGTTTAATAAAATATGTGTCTATTCCAGCAGAAGAAAATATTTCGCCTAGTATGATTTTTTATGACTGCGGTTGTCAAAAAATCCGCTCGTGTCTGCCTATACTTTTGAAGTGTATATATTCAATTCAAATGCCAATTCATGATTTACAAGCTAAAATTCACTTACCGAAACCGTGCTTCCGACGTCAGTAGATTATGTAACTGTTTAACTGCACTGTCAATATTGCTGGATAAGGCTGGAACAACTGATGAGTTCAAAGGTCCACAGGATTTCAAACAACCACTCTTGAGAACGAAATTGGACTGAGTTCCCAACCACATCGGTGTCTAAAAGTTGAGTGAATGAAGCAATACTGAATTTCTCAGGGGTTTGGGAGGTGAAAATGAACACACCCAACGACGTATTGTTCATATTATAAAATGTATATGATAATCACCATGATGTTATATATGTGAAAATCCCGTACCTTGTAATTATGCAGTTTTATAGAAGACAAACCTGTCTGATTAATGCATTGTTCTATGCTGAATTATGTACGATATTCAAAGTACTGTCTTATTACAACAAATATACAGCAGCACACTGCCGACTCCTACATGATATTGGATTTGCAGCTTGCACTTACTCGTACTTTGTTGGGATTATTGACATGCAACGAAGTTGAAGACTAAATTCTTCTTCTTATTGGGTACTGCAGACGTTGCTATGCTTGAACGTTATGTAATTGTAAACTATGCATTTTGTCAATTTCCATTTGTTTTCAGTTTTGGTTTTTACGAGTAGAAAAAAACCCCAGATCAATGCTTGAATCCGAATGTGGCTCAAATTATATAGAACCTCAAAGGCAAATGTACATGAATATTTGCTGCTGAGACTGAATGATAATGATATATTACGTTGTAGATTTTCCTGTGGTGGCTTGGACTTTGATACACTGACTTTGACTTGGAAAAATTGGCGAGAAACAGCCATGGAATAGGTGCAGTCAAAATGTCGTATTTGTGAACAAAATAACAAGTACTGGAGAATTTCAGCGATTTTGGCTCAGAGCCAATAAATGCATTTCGATAAAAAAAATGCAGACAATGAAGCTATTTCTTTCCATGACCTAGAATATATAAATGTGCCGTGCAAGTTTGCATTTATGCAGCTGTCAACATCTGCGTCATCTTAAAAATTCCAGGTGTATAAGACAGCCATGTGCTTGCTTAAATATATGAGCTTACTCCCAACGACTCTTGAACACCTTGTCTGCATCCCATGATGTAGTATAAGTATGTGGTTAGGGTTATTATTTACAATGTATTCGGTATTGGAACAATGTTATATGATAAGCGTCACCTAAGAATAGCTTGTAATACATTATTCGAAAGCTACTGCAGTGCTGATTATTAAAATGTATAACTAGGTTGCAACTGAAGTTTCAAACAGGGTCAAAGGTCAAGGTCAATTATTTTCAAATGACACAACCTGGGAGTGATGTATCAATCGAAAAATACTTCCGAGTAGATTTGATTCAACATCCAGGTTGTAAACTACGCAATATTCAATTCAAGGTGTATATCGCTACATCTCAAATTGTAGGGTTTACATAATATACATGGCACATTGTACACTTGTGATACCAACTCAATTCTACTAAAAGCGTTGGGGCATCATGGTTATAATATTATGCATGAATGAACTTATGAATTTTGTGGGAGCTCTTCAGTGACGATCCGATTAATGAACGGGGACTGTATGTCTGATTTCAATCCGTAATAATCTCTCTGAATTACTCATCTATCTAATCTAACATTCCATTACAATATTTCAGCAATACCAATTGAACACGATTTTAGAAAACTTTAAAGTTATCGTGAGTCAGACTTAAAAATAATTTCCATAAAATAACCTCAGCTTGTGCTGCAGGCATCTATCTTAGTATTGATGGATGGATGAAAACAGACATACGTATTTGCAATACTTAGGGGTTTGGATTAATTTGGCGTATTGTGATTATGCAATAGCAAGGAAATGATTTCGAAATAAAGTTGTTACATTTTATTCTGGGGCATCAGTCTGTAAGTTGGGAAATCAAGTTAATAGCAGAAGTTACTCCGTACTCCATGGTATTTAGGTTAGGAAATGAAGAATGAAAATTGGGTTAAAGGTGAATGAATATGACATCAGTCCATGTATTCCGAATACCAAGTTGCATATCGTTTTTGTAGCACGAAATCTAAAGCATGCATATCTGATGCTTTGCTTACTGCCGTAACAAAGAGAGGTGGCTTGGAAGTTTCCAATTGTATGAGTGAACGAGACACGTTTAAGAGAATATTGACAACATCAAAAAGTTCTTGACTCCAAAGACTTCGCAACCAACTAGACGGAAGAAGTATACCAAACGCATGCATACATTATTACATATTCATATACACAGGATAACTAAATTGTTGCTTTATATTAAAACCTAGATTCTTTCCTTTATGTACTTCGGATGCGCATAAAAGTTGCTTGTATTTTTATATCTGTAGAAATCCAATTTTTTATTGCATGCGAATACACCGGAAAAAATTAACTCCAGCAAATGGTATTTTGATGAATATGATTGATTTAAAATTTCAGATTTCGTAAATAATTCTTCTGGTTTTCACCAACCAATACAAACTGTATAATGGACACAAATGCGATTTGAGTCTGTGATGAATTTGTATAATTTCTCCGGAATGAGTATAATGTAATGTAACCAAAGCTTATGTGATAGTAATAATAGATGCTTTGTTGTTCAAATTGAAACTGATAACAAATTTAATATTTATTACTACAAAATCAAACCTGAAAAACGATTCTGAATTTGGATGATATTAGAGTAGTACAGTATTTATAATGATTTTATATTAGGAATGATGAATTTATATTTAATTTTATTGCATGAATTCATTTTCATACATTGAAAAAATTATCAGCAACACAAATATAATAACTATATTATTATTGTATTGTAATTTTAAACCATTATAATTATCCTCGTTCTCGGCATTTCCAAAAAGTGGATTTTGGAATGTTTATTCATTCATTGAATCATCCTCTTCCTCCACATCATTATCCTCTTCAAATGATGTTCCTTCCTTATGCACTCTATTATGCAGAGTCATATATCCTCTGCCTTTTGTTATAAACTTCCCACATTTTTTACATTGGGTCTTTATTTTCTCAGCACGTTTCTTCCTCCCTCTGGCTTTCTTTTCAGTTGTAAAAGAATCCTCTGCAATCCTGCAACCCGTTGAAGGCCCCGGAATGGGCTCTAAATCCGAAGATGCGGCTGCAAGTTGTTGGCTAACACGTTTCTCTTGAGTTGCTTCACCGTTTGCTGCTGTTTAGGAAAAAGTATAGAACATTATATCATTGCAAACAGAAACGTACCACCTGCAAATAAAGAATTTCCCTTACTTGAATGCTCTTTTTCAATGTGAAATTTTAGGTGTTTAAGTTCATCCGAAGTTGCCCAGTCCGCTTGCGGGCCTTGGTTTCCAGGAAGAACAATTGTAAAGCTAAGGCAACTGCCGCATTGGAGAGACCAACACTCGTTCGAATCCTTGAACATAGTGATTCTCACTCCCTTCCATTCCATTAAATAATGATGAGCCGTATCATCATTAGTCAATGGTTCATCTTCATCTTCCTGACCTGACTGGACGAAAATGTTCCTGCAACCAGTTGCATTGGAATATTCACCATTTTACACTTACTAATTAGCAAAAATCCTTTTTTAAATTGTGAAATCTTACATAGCAATTTCGATCTGTGGATCTGCAAATCCACTCCCGGAAGTTGAGCCCACATTGGAAACCGCTCCTGGCTCAACTTCTCGTTGCTCCTCAGTCTCCATGGCAGAGGACCTTTCGTCCTGGCCAAGACTGCTTGCAGCTACACTATCCAATGTTCTAGCCTGACCATCACTTTCCATGTCCACTATGATACTTGCCACACTTGGAACGCTGGCTTCCGGATTCTCCAGATTCTGATTACTAGAGAGTTCATCTAACCCTGTTTCACAAGGAAGTAGATAAACTCGTTTTATATAGATATAGGACGCAGTCTGAGGGAAAATGTTTGCGGATTTGATGCACCCGATAATATTTGAAAAGTAAAACTAAATTATTTTCAATTAAGTAGGTATGCCCAAACTGTAAAAATTTCAACTGATTACTACAAACACATTATGTTTGTTATTGACCTACTTGTAATATTTAGGACTTTAATGCTTTACGCAACGGGAAAATTTCCTACGTATTAAAAAGATCTGCAAACTTCTTTTTTAGACAATTAGTTAAACAAATAACTTACCACCAACACTTTTCTCATTGGCGTCTTGCGTCCGGCCACGTTTTGAGGACGTTCCCGTCTTCTTTCCAGGTCCTGCAGTTCGTTTTGGATTTTCGGCAACCCTTAGTAAAAGAGAATGAAAAGTAGTATCAAATTTTCAGCGATGTTATTTTGCAACTCAGCAAGAAAAGCTGAAAATATAAAACTAGCTGTCTACTACATGAACTCATGCTTAATCTTAAGTTGAAACAAACTGGATTTTGGTGAGTAAACTGATGACAATTGAATAAAATTCCTAATTATATTCGTTGAATTTTTGGAATTCCGTTAAAGATTAACATTATTTTAGATTTGATTAAATAAGCAAAAAGTGATTTTGATTCATCAAAATCTTTTCAGTGTCATTGTTTGTATGCTAAAAAAGTTGGAATACCCTGTTCTCTCCTGCTTTATTTTGATGGCTGGAACAATTGGTCCCAGCTCAATCCCATTGGTTCAGTGGGTTGTTACCCATCGAAATACACGGGCTGGGTTCGGGATAGGCGCCACTGGTAATTCCGTCGCACTTGTGCTTGGTTGTGGAAACAAATGTCCACAATGCTTTGTTTTAAAAAATCAAAACAAAAAGTACATATAAGCTTACGTTTAAAATTTATCACAAAAACGATTGAGAGGACAATTGGTTTGATAAAATTTAGTATTAAAATTTATTTCCAACAACTGGAAAACTTACTTAGCTTGAAAGCCAGTGCCAGCTCTGGAAGCAAAGTGTTATTCACCTCTAAAGGCTCTTTAAGAGCTTGAATTATATTTGACATTACGTAGTCAAGATGGCCTTTCACCCTCCACAGTTCGTTGACGAACTCATCACATTGTTGGCAGAAATAGTTTTGGGCGTAATTGCCCATATCCAGGAGCCACAAAAAGTTTTGTAGTTTCTCCTGTTTTAGTGGATCAGCACTTGAAATACAAGGCGATTTTCGGCCACAAAACGAGCACTGCTTCACTTTGTCCATTATTAAGCGCTGATGGGGTGTTGGGATTTGAAACCCCCAGCGTGCTTTGCACAGTAGGCATTGTTTGAACTTTGGAAAAATATCAAAACAGTACTGAACAATTGCACAAAAAGAAAGTATAACGTGGGTTGCACACGAAAATTTGCTTGGAACTAAAAGATAAGTATTTGGATGTATATTGAACTTCTAGGTATTTCTTGAGAATGAGAGCTAGGAGTTGTGATAGTGAAAGAATACAGAACAATACTAAGAAGAAACAAGGAGATGTGGTAATGCATTAGTTCCAGCTTGTGAAAAGTAGTGACCTTGAACAAGAGAACTGAAGCTTGGTGTGAGATCTAAAGTTACAATTTGACTTGCAGTTTTACCACATTATACATGGAACTGTAGCGTGTACCAAGACAGGATTTGAAGTAGAACCTATGCTGGTTGCATAGTGTAGGATTTTCATTCATGTAAATGTTTCCCTGATTCATGCTTCATTACAACGCGTATTTTGTTTACAGGGATTTTCATTTGATTTTCAAAGGTGTCTTGAATCAATTAACTCAGCTAAATTTAAAGATGAATTGGAGAATAATTCTGGATGTTAAGAAGATTAAAAACGTATTTAAGAGTGGAAGCAGCAGCTTTCGGAAAGTGCCAAACATCATATTTTTTTTTCGACTTTTTTATGTGATATCTTGAAAGGTCTCATGATTTTAGGGGGGACATATTTTTTATTTAGTCGGGGTAAGTTGAGACACCGGAGCTAGCGCCCTCTGAAGTTTAATCATTGGGACGCGATTTGCGCCTTTGTTTATGGACCGATTGGCCTGAAATTTTGGCTGGGGGTTCTTTACTGAAATCCTAGGAGCGCTTTTCAGGATTTTAAAAAATTCGAAATTTTAGCGGGTAAAAAAAATTATTCAAAAATCAAAATTTTTTTTGTCGCAAATTAAGTATTGGATCATACTACATAGTACCTAGACATACTCAGACCATATTTACAATTTTAAAATTTGACCGTTAAAAAAATTCAAATATGGCGCCAAGCATGTTTCAAATCAAATTGGAGTTTTTAAGCTCAATATTGATAGACAATCACTAATGAAGCATAAAGCAGGAAAAATTATTCAAATCGGTTGGTTAATTTAAGTGTAATTTAAGTTTAAAAATAATTTTCATTTAATTAACTAAACTGTTGCAGATACACTAAAAGGCACCCCAGAACACAAATACTGAAGTCAGATTTCAGTTTCAATACTTATCTTCAACAAAAAATCGATTTGAAATTAATTTTCATGTAGTATAATTTTTTCAATGAATATCATTAAATGCAACTTAAACAACATTCCTGACTAGTCAGAACCGAAATAAACTCAAAAACTTCAAAAATACACGACATCATAGATTCCGGGCCTTCGAGTGATCATCCAGACTGGCGTCGTCTCGCTCCCTACGCTAACGTACTTAAAATAATTCAAATTCAGTTGGCACACCCTTCGCCAAACAGCGTGAGGACACCACATATGTAACCATGCACCATATACGACACTTCGTTTGGGAGCTTACAGCGTTCCAAGTCTCCGACCACCAGGTCCACTTTAGAGTTCCACTTCGAACCGAGATTTGATGAAAACACGTCCTGGGAAATCAGCCAAGGATCTCAAATCTGCAATCAGATCTCAAATCGGACATTTGGTTTGGGCGCAAATCGCGTCCCAAGATTTGGACTTCGAAGGTCCAATTTGAAGTAAAAACTGAAAAGTCGAATTTCGAAGATTTGTTGAAAACACGTCCTGGGAAATCAGCAAGGATCTCAAATCTGCAATCAGATTCAAATCGGACATTTGGTTTGGGCGCAAATCGCGTCCCAAGATTTGGACTTCAAGGTCCAATTTGAAGTAAAAACTGAAAAGTCGAATTTCGAAGATTTGTTGAAAACACGTCCTGGGAAATCAGCCAAGGATCTCAAATCTGCAATCAGATTCCGAATCGGACATTTGGTTTGGGCGCAAATCGCGTCCCAAGTTTTTGACTTCAACGGTCCAATTTGAAGTAAAAACTGAAAAGTCGAATTTCGAAGATTTGTTGCAACCACGTCCTGGGTAGTGGGCCAAGGAAACTCACAATCTGCAATCGGATTCCGAATTGGACATTTGGTTTGGGCGCAAATCGCATCCAAATTTTCGACTTCAAAGGTCCAATTTGAAGTTAAAACTGAAAAGCGAATTTCGAAGATTTGTTGCAACCACGTCCTGGAAATAGGCCAAGGAACTCACATCTGCAATCGGACTCTGAATTGGACATTTGGTTGGGCGCAAATCGCATCCCAAATTTTCGACTTCAAAGGTCCAATTTTAAGTTAAAACTGAAAAGCCGAATTTCGAAGATTTGTTGCAAACACGTCCTGGGAAATTGGCCAAGGGACTCACATCAGCAATCGGATTCTGAATTGGACATTTGGTTTGGACGCTATTTGCGTCCAAACCAATGATTTCAATGTGGTCCTCGAAGTCGAAATTTGGGACGCGATTTGCGTCCAAACCAAATGTGCGATTCGGAATCTGATTGCAGATTTGAGTTCCTTGGTGAATTTGCCAGGACGTGTTTTCTTCAAATGCCAGTTTTGGAGTGGAACTCCAAGTCCCACCTGGAGGTCGGAATCTTGGAACGCTGTAAGCTCCCAAACGAAGTGTCGTATGTGGTGCATGGTTACATATGTGGTGTCCTCACGCTGTTTGGCGAAGGGTGTGCCAACTGAATTTGAATTATTTTAAGTTTAGCGTAGGGAGCGAGACGACGCCAGTCTGGATGATCACTCGAAGGCCCGGAATCTATGATGTCGTGTATTTTTGAAGTTTTTGAGTTTATTTCGGTTCTGACTAGTCAGGCATGTTGTTTAAGTTGCATTTAATGATATTCAGTGAAAAAATTATACTACATGAAAATTAATTTCAAATCGATTTTTTGTTGAAGATAAGTATTGAAACTGAAATCTGACTTCAGTATTGTGTTCTGGGAGTGCCTTTTAGTGTATCTGCAACAGTTTAGTTAATTAAATGAAAATTATTTTTAAACTTAAATTATACTTAAATAAACTAACCGATTTGAATAACTTTTTATGCTTCATTAGTGATTGTCTATCAATATTGAGCTTAAAAACTCCAATTTGATTTGAAACATGCTTGGCGCCATATTTGAATTTTTTTAACGGTCAAATTTTAAAATTGTAAATATGGTCTGAGTATGTCTAGGTACTATGTAGTATGATCCAATACTTAATTTGCGACAAAAAAATTTTGATTTTGAATAATTTTTTTACCCGCCTAAAATTTCGAATTTTTTAAAATCCTGAAAAAGCGCTCCTAGGATTTCAGTAAAGAGCCCAGCCAAAATTTCAGGCCAATCGGTCCATAAACAAAGGCGCAAATCGCGTCCAATGATTAAACTTCAGAGGCGGCGCTAGCTCCGGTGTCTCAACTTACCCCCGACTAAATAAAAATATGTCCCCCCTAAAATCACGAGACCTTTCAAGATATCACATAAAAAGTCGAAAAAAAATATGATGTTTGCACTTTTCCGAAAGCTGCTGCTCCACTCGTAATGATATACAATACAATTTTTCTTTAATAAACATACTTTATTGAAAACATATAATGAATGGAATGGGAAGAAAGGACTTCAAATGAATTGGAAGTAGAGATTTACAACATTTGCTATCAACACGCAAGTATGCCCAATACCAAACAGCGTAATAGTATGCGAGCTAAGCACTGTTATGCCTGTTAGGATTAGAGATGGAAATTTACAATTGTCTTAGTAAACGAGACACGTTTATGGAATATTGACATCAATAGTCCAGTTGTTCACTCGATAGCCAAGACTTGCAGCGGCAAGAAACGAGAAACGAGTTGGAAAGGGGATCACAAAATACATGCATTACACGCAGTTGTTCCTTTCTACGTTTACTACAAACGCGCATGAAAGGCGAAACGTGATGTGTATGAGGACTGATGGTGCAAAATAATGCTACCTGCTAATGAGCTCGCCCGTGTGACATACAGTGTTCCCAGTATTTCATGCTAAATCTAAATGGCTTTTTACTTATATATTGGAGTAGCAGTTGTGCCCATTGTAGGTAATACAGGAAACGTAATTTTCCATTCGCCAAATAATATATACTAATATATACAAGCATATCCCAATTTATTAACTACCCAAATGAATATTATTTATAAATAAATATTAAATAAAGTTATTATGTTCAGTAAAACTTATGCTTGTTAGATTAATTGAAGCTTACTTCATCCTACTCATTAAAATATTTAAAATAAACATGAGGCTACTCGCATTTCACGCGTTGGTGTATTCTTATCATGATCTTTCTCCTTAGATTATGTCATCCCGGTCCTAAAACAGCAAATAAATGTTTCTAATTAATTATAAGAATTATAAAACTTGCAAATTATTATGTTTTCTGACTAGCTTTCTCTCAAGCTTCCTACATTTAATCAGAATCAAGTTGGATGATTTACGGGCTCAATTTTCATTGGAATTAGTAAACGCCAGTTTAATAATATCCTCATGTATCTTGCACGCTAATTTCCGTCTAGCGTCAAGCTCAGATTCCGCGGTTGCAAGTGCTTCTTGAGATTTTTCCCAGTTTGGTTGCAATTTCTGCTTTTTCCTTTTTTTCTGCAGAAAGAGCGTCACGAAGGTTATTCTTTTCAGCATTTAGCTTACATATTTCTGCCTTTTTTTCCGGTCAGGGCGCTTTCTAGTTCTGCATTACGCCCAACTAAGGCATTCTGTTGTTTTTCTTTGTCGCTCAATTTTTGCTTCAATTTTTCGTTTTCAGACGAAAGAACATCCGCATTCTTCTTTGTAGTTTTGCTGCACCACTTTGATTTATTTCTTCTTGTTCCAAATTTTTCTCGAGGGTTTTGTTCTCTTAAAAGTTGGTCATGCTGATGTTTCCATAATGAACATTTAATTCTAAAACTCAATCTGCTCCACTTGGGTCTCGTTGAACACAGGCGCTTTGTCTCCGACTCTCGGATTCCCGATTCAAACGTATGGGCTCTTGCCAACTCATTCAACTGACGTTGATTTCCTGCCATTACTTCTTCAATTGCTGTATATGTTTGGGCCAATAAACTGCCTACTTTATCCAAACCCTGATTGTTCATAGTTGGTACGAAGGAATGCGATGGATAATTTCCAGATATTTGATTTGCATTCCGAAATTGCTGCTGATTCATTTGATTCGGATGAGCAAGACGTCGACCACTATGGATTGGGTGGGTACCTATGCGTTGGGTAGAACACTGTGGAGCGCTCTGTGGATTGGGGTTGTTTTAGTTTGTAGCTCCACTTCTTGGATGACCAAAGATTTGACCTGGATTATGGTTTGAACTTGCACTATTCCTGCTGCTGGAAGATGCCATGGCAATTTGCTTTGATGTACGACTTCTTTCAGAAAAATTTTTCTGGACTAATTCAATTTGGTGTAGAGATTACAGTGTTATGTGTGGGTTGTTTTCGTGATGTATAAAATAAATAGTAGTAGACAATTTTTGCGTTTTTTAAATAAGCAGCTTTCACTTACGAATGTTTCTTAAATATGTAGTAAACAACCTTGGTTGTGATTTGGCCGTCGTCGGAATACAATAGTAAAATCGGACGAACTGAAAAAATATGAATGTTTGCGAAGTCAAGTAAGTGTTTGTTCATTTTTGAAATTCATTGTTCTAATCAGTTTTGCTTCTAAAAGGAAAATTAGTTGGGGTTTAAAATAATGTGTTTACTTTCTAAAATGTTTTAAATAGAAGAATGTGTCTGAGTAATTGTTTTGCTAATAAATCTTATTTGGTTACATATTATAAACACAAATGAACGTCCTTGTTTTAATTTGCTTGATATGTAAAGAAAAAACGCAGGGTTAAATGCACATGTGTAAATGGGAGATGGTAGATGTATGTAGATCGCTATTTTAAAGAACAAGCCTGTTCTCAGATGACATTTTATGCGCTTACACTCAATTTTTAAGCATTTAAATGTAATAATGCGAACCGTTACCTAAATCTAAAGCTAAATGTATTGTTAGATTGGATTTATTCAGAAAGGAAGCTCATTGCATGTTCCTTTGTAAAAAATAATTCCATTCAATTTTTAACACGCAACATTGAGCACCGTAGAGCGCAACCACATAACACACCGACTGTGTAGAATCCACATCAGCACACGAAGCATGAAAACGTTTTCAGTCAATTTTGGGGTATCGTGCGTAATTGCGTATTTCGGCCAACTATCCATGAAAAATGATACAAGAAGCATAAAATAATGACAAGCAAGATTTCTCATAGCATGGGATTGCAGGAGACAATGTAATCACCTCCGACAAGGATCATCAAGATACATTCTATATATTGAGAAATGTGGCTACCAATCCAAAAAATTTCACATAGCTTTTTGATACATGAACTTTTTGTTGGATTTGATTTGAGCCGAGCATGCCAAGCAGCCAAGTGTCATGTACACAAACACAACCTTTCTTATAGCAATCTCATTATTACTTCCATTCCATATGAATTGCACGCTGTCTCCGAGTGGAACGTTGGTTTGCTTGAAAAGCTTTTATATGCAGTTATCACAACAAAATTGTGTTTTTCATGAGGATGGAGAACACGGAGAGCCTGATCAAGGGCATGATGACATATGCCTACTTGTTTTCTTGAGAATGTTTGCGGAGGTGATTTGTACGGCTGTTCCATACAATCAACACAAAATGATAGACAAAATGATGATACCGGCTTTCATATCTTGGGATTAGTCTCACTCATATTCCACACACAAAAGCATTATGTACCTGTGTATTTTTTCTGTTTATTGTGAGTTTGGGTAGAAGTCTTGTTTGTTGTTCTAACTATTTTTCTCTCGATTAATTTTTCAAAAGTTATCATCATCTAAAACTCAAAATGAGTAATTCTACAAGTTACACTGGTCCTCCTCCCACTCGGGTCACTGATGCGGGTGGAAGTGATCCTCAAAACGTGACAACGTGTTTGTTTTGTACAAATACTGTGATTTTGGGTGACCTTCAGCTTGAGCCAAATGAGGTAGTTGTGAGCCGAAATAAGTTGCTGTTTAACCTTTCCCACCATCTCCACCTCGACGCGAAGCAGCTTCCCAGAAGATGACAAGGGCAGAGTTTCCATTTTGTGATAATTGCGACACACTTTTGAAACAGCTGCTCTTTCTACAGGAGGAGATGGATAAGCTCAAGTTAAAAATTCAAAGGGTGGTTGTGGATCGAAAGATTCTCGAGAAGGAACCGAAGAACGATCCTCTGGAAAGTTTGAAGTTTGGCAAATTATATGAGATGATATTGGAAGGTAATTCATGTTGGGTTTTATTAAAAATAATAATAATTTTAACTAGATTCATTTCTAATTTGTTTTTTGTTGTTGTTCAGGCTATAGAAACGGGTTGCTGACGCAGCAAAAGTTGAAAAACCACCGTATTTTGGGAGGGCGACCTCTTCTCAGCCAAGAGGGGTTGCAGGTGAGTGAGGATTCGTTCCGTTCACCATTTTTGGATCCTTTGGCTCTTCCAGTGGAAGGAGAGGTAGGCAACTTCTCCACAAATGTCATGGAAGTCGAAGAGGAGGATTTTGAAGAGGATGCCCATACAGACAGCCCAAACGGTGTTGATGTTGATGAGGATGACCAGGAGGAGGATCCTGAGTGGGGTAAGTTACATGTTAATATTATAATATTTTTTTTATATAAAAAATTTAATTTTGTTTTGGTTTTTAATGAAATTTCAGCTGCTTTGAATGCCCGGGCTGCTCGTCTTTTAGGGAAGACCAATCCAGTTAGTGCTGCCTCCCAAAACATCAAGAAAAGGAAACGTTTGGCTGACACCATGACCTCGAGCACCACATCAACGATTGAGGGCCGTAAAAAGATTAGACATGCTACCGAAAATGATAACGGGGTTGGAGCTGTAAAGCAAGTCGAGTGTCAGGTCTGTGGTCGCTTGATGAACTCTCGGAGGAGTTTAGGCAATCATATGAAAGTTCACAAGTCTGGAAAGGAGTCCATACCTTCAGTTTCAAGGGCAGCTCCTGAAGAGTTGGTGGCACACACAGAATGGGTTGCGAGATGGGCAAGGGAGTCGAGAAAGCAGCTCTCCTACAATTTGAGGAATATGAAAGTTGAGGAGTATGAGGCGGAAACTGATTCCGATGTCATATGTTTAGAATAAAATCGAGGTGTTGAAGGGAAGGTGTTTGCAAACAATCATGATGATTACCTGCTTGTGGGAAAATTGTAGTTTAACAGATCATTTTGTTGTTTATATAATTATAAAAGGATGTTGGACACTTGGGAACGAGTGAAGTTTACGTGTTGCGGGTTTGTTTTGTTATGTCAATTTTTTCCCCGGTGCTGTAGTAAATCCTTTTTTTCTGGTGCAGATATATCATTAAATTTGAATAAGTAATGAGTGATTGCTAATAATTTACTTCTACTAAAAACATCAATACTCTTGAATAATCCAGTATTTCATTGATATTAACTCAAGATTGGCACTGTAAACGTAACATGAAATATTATATTGAGTGAATATTATATTCCGGCATCATAACGTCGGAGTTGGATACATACAACCCTTTGGAAAGTTTTACGACGCGTCTCTCTTTGTTGCAGCAACCTCATTACAAAAGCCGGTCGTCAAAAAAACAAGCTAAAATCACAACCACTGGGTCATTAGCCGCAGCACCGTAACATAGAAGCTTTGCTCAAGTGTTCAGAGTGTTCACCCTACATTTCTGCAAATGCTACTTGAAAGTGCCTAACTACAAAGCAAGTGAGAGCCACGTAAAGTGTAGTTGCTGTGTCGTCTAGCCCGCTTTATCATTATTTTTGTTAATTGTTTATGCTGATGGCTGTCGCAGAAAAACTAATGCGGTGTTGCTACTGCAACGGACACAATGTGATTTTGTTTATGAAATGATGACAAATATTCGTCCCATTTACTTTTTCAGCTATTTTTTTCTTTCTTCTTCTTCAATCCCATGCATATTACTGAGCCTTTGGATTTTTTTGTGGTGAATGTGAGAATAAAGCACTCTGAACTCAGACGTGATAGTCTGTTTTATACAGATTCCAGTCTAAAAAACATAAAGGAGAATTAATATTTGACTCTTTATTGCTGAGGTTTTTTATACAAATTCCAGTGTTTACAAGCACTTCTTTCCACTATCCTAAAGCTATGCTCATTGGCGAAGCAGCCTAAAAATTTCAGGGGGGACAAATGCGCTCAATATATGAAACATTAACCATTTTGAACTCATTTTTTAAATATTCAAGCAAATTATTAAAGTTTTAGAGGGGACAGTCGATTTTCATGGAGGACAATGTCCTCCCTGTCCCAAAGGATGCTACGCCCATGAATGCTGAGGATTCATAAGTATAGCAAAGTATCGCCATTCTCATGCAAGTTGTTCAAGAGTCGTTGCGAGTAAGCTCATATGTTTAAGCAAGCATTTGCTGTGATATACGCCTGGATAATTGAAGATAACGCAGATATTGAGAGCTGCATAAATGCAAATTTGCAACGGCACATCAATTCTAGGTCAAGGAAAGAAATAGCTTCATTGTCTGCAGTTTTTACCCAAATGCATTTATTGGCTCTGAGCCAAAATCGCTGAAATTCTCCAGTACTTGTTATTTTGTTCACAAATACGACGTTTTGACTGCACCTATTCAATGACTGTTTTCTTGCACATTTATAACACAGAATTTGTACTAAAGCCGCAAGCTACCACTGGAGAACCTGCAACAGAATACCAAACATTATAATTCAGTCTCAGCAGCAAATGTGCATGTACATTTGCTTATGCTATATATACAATTTAAGCCACATTTGGATTCAAGCATCGATCGGGGTTTTCTTCGCATGAAAAACGAAACTGAAAACAAATGGGAATCGACAAATCTCATAGCTGACAATTACATAACGTCCAAGCATAACATAATGTCTGTCGTACCTCAGTAAGAAACCTTCAACATCGTTGAATGTCAATAATCCCAACAAAGTACGAGTAAGAGCAAGCTGCTAATCCAATATCGTATGGAAGCCGGCAGTGTGCTGCTGTACATTTGTTGTAATAAGATACAGTACTTTGAATATCGTATATAATTCAGCATTGAACAATACATTAATCAGATAGGTTTGTGTTCTATAAAACTGCATAATTACAAGGTACGGATTTTCACATATATAACATCATGGTGATTATAATATACATTTTATAATATGAACAATACGTCGTTGGGTGTGTTCATTTTCACCTCCCAAACCCCTGAGAAATTCAGTATTGCTCCATTCACTCAACTTTTAGACACCGACGTGGTTGGGAACTCAGTTCAATTTCGTTCTCAAGAGTGGTTGTTTGAAATCCTGTGGACCTTTAAACTCATCAGTTATTCCGGTTTTATCCAGCAATTACAGCGTAGTTAAACAGTTACATAATCTACTGACGTCCGGAAGCACGGTTGTGGTAAGTGAATTTTAGCTTATAAATCATGAATTGGCATTTGAATTGATGCACATCAAAAGTATAGGCAGACATGAGCGGATTTTTTGACAATCGCAGTCATAAAAAATCATACTAGGCGAAGTATTTTCATCTGCTGGAATAGACACCTATTTTGTTAAACTAGCTGGAACTTCTCCAGTTTTGAATTCGGATCATGCTTTCCGAGCATATTGTATGGTCCTGCTTGAATGATAAAGGCCACGTCAGTTCGTATACCTGAGTATGTGTAAGTATTAAATACAAGTATGACACTTCGAACTACATTTTTATATCTGTTGTGTACTTTCTTGTACAACAATAATACGGTAGGCTTAATGTAGATTTAAGTCAAATCATAACCAACTATAGAATGTCTGATATAAACAGGTGCTTAAAATTTCATGCATGATATTTATCTGCGCAATTCTTTGAGCATTCAACATTCGTAGTGTGTATTACTATATAAAATTGTACTGCCCAGATTTACATAGAGTGACTTCAAAAAATGTAGTGATACCAACGCATATTCATCCTTTAGACATAAAATGCATTTGAAAAATCTTTCTAATAGCACATACTGTTATAGTTTTAGTATTACCGAAAATTGTAGGAAATCCACTTCATGCTAGTAATTTGATAGGTGCTTTGGTTAGTACTGCTTATGATACTTGAGGGAATATAAAGCTAGTATGTCAGTGTATGTGTGATTACTCTTATATAGAATATTGCATAGTTAGAAATTTTTTAAAGCCTATAAATTCAAAAAGCTTTTGCTGGCAATAAACCAAATTTTAATTTTCTCAGAATTTATCAACCTCAAAAGACACCGTAGGGGTGATTAGATTTCCTAGTTTAAGAAACTTATGAGCTTTTTTACATTCAATCTTGGTGATTTCCTACATTCATTTGCACCTGTTATAGTTTGAAGCGTTACAAAAATTAATTTATTTCTGAAACTGAACCTAACAAAAAAATTCCGTTTTTTTAGATTTCAAAATGTTTATCTTTCTCCCGGAGTTAAATTCTCGTGGCTTGACAACCCTACTGACAGTTTTGTTTTTAGGTTCGGTAGTAGAAAGCCAAATTGTAATAAGTGGGTATTCATTGCGATATCCACTCTACTTAACCCCAAAGGGAATTGAATTCGAGCAAAACTTGACCAAAATTTGCGGAAGTCTGACAAAGGGTGATCTGCCATCGGCAGAATGGGTAAGAAGTCATACGAAGAAGCAATGTATATTATATTTTACTCATTCGTGCTTTTAATTTTAAGCGCTCTTTTATGTGCCTTTTAGGATTGCATCCTCAAATGCCACTACAAACGCCATGAGCTCTACGATGACGAATACTCTCATCTATGGCCACGATTTCACAACGCAGGAATGGTGACATATTATTTACGAACGTACACTAACGCAATGGAGCCCATGATTAAGATAATAAACGGATATTACGCTAGATGCACGGTGGCTGCCAGTATGTTTCCCAGTATTTATTGATCTAAAAAGTTGCATTTTAATGTTGTGTTTTATAATTCTGTTAATATGCTTTTTTTGTTGACATTGCAGATGACCGAATAGCGGACCTACGAATGCATACTTTTGAACGGCTAAGCGATTGCCGTTATTATGGATATATCTACAGGTGCATGCTTGGCAGTGGGGTTGGGTAAATGTGTGCTGGTTGTAAACCTACTAATTTGGATGTCATCTGATGAAATATCAAGGTCTGATTACATAATATTGTGATGTTACTATCTTTGGGATCGAACAAGTGTGCGTAAAAAGTATGAGACTAGACAAGAATCGAACCTCATGTATCTCGTTTGCTCTGCCACTGAGCTACATGCCACTCTTACACAGCACTGCACAATCACACATACCACAAATATGAAGTCCAATAAATCTCGAATCATGTGTTTAAAAATCTCAAGAAATCTTATCAAAACAATGCAGCCTTCAGTTTTGAATACAATACAGTATCTAAGATTCATTACTTCTTCCAACTACAGCAAAATTCGGAAACCATATAAAACTTTGCATCCTAATCTGGGCATTTGCAGCCGATTTCACTGCTATCACACTTTTCTTAATCATGAAATAACATAAAAATTGTTGTCACTTAAACTAAAGTAGCGCATTTAAAATTGACATGCATTTAATGGAACCGCTGTAAAACTGAAAATATTACATTTCATGACAAACAGGTATTTGGCAGACAAATTCGACCAATACAGTCCACTAGATTATGTACAATGGTGAGTGATTTCGTACAAAGAATTCTGAACCATTTTTTATTTGTTTTGAACTACACTTCAGATATTCTGGAAAGTTGAGGAATGACAAATTATGACATTTATGACGCATTTGTTTTACACTCAGGTCTGTCCGATTCAAAAAAGGATCGTCAGTTCAATTCCTAGTTAGTAAAGATACAAATATAAGTGTGCAGATGTATATAAGAAATCCTCGCTATTTTTTGTAAGAAACCTGCGTATGAGAGAATTGCGATAAATTGTCAGAAACATGAATCTTTTTATTAGAAAGTTGCGTATGATGAAATTGCAGAAAAATATTGGAAACCACAATCTCTTTACAATGTAAAAAAAACTAAGCACTTACATTTCATTCAATTGCCACGCGTATTTTTAAAAGTTTCTTTCACAATATGGAACTATATAATTTTTAACTGTTCTTTCGTAAACCGATGCTCATAAATTTTGCAAAAAAATTTCTTTCATTATTTATGCAGCCTAATCCTACAATTTTTATTGAACTATCATTGCTGGCTTTGATTTTTATTTCCATACATGCGTTTTTGTCCAGTGGGTATAGTTTGGGCTTCTCATGGTACTTGATACAGTCGTTTCTTTATAGCGATTCTGATTATGTAACCGCATATATATTCTTTTTGAGAAATGCGACAGGTACAGGTTATTCCCAATTCCCATTCGACCTTTCAAAGGCACTGACTGTTGTCTTGTATTTACTGAATGTTTTTCAGCTGGAGTTAGTGAACATGCAAGCATACCAGGTAATGATGGATTATCGAAGTGTTGCAACTTTAAGTGCTGGGATAAAAAGTTTTATCAACGGAATGTCTAAACTTAACCACACAGAAAGTTTGCTAGTTATTGAGCCTTTATTTCCAATTAACGATTTATATTTGACATTTTACTGAATTATTTGAAATTCACTACTGTTGGAGTTTGTTCTTCCGACAAAGGTTTTAAAATCACAAGTATCTGTAGACGAAGCCCAAAGCTAACACGCTCATTAAATGCAATGATGTTTATAATTTAAAAACGTTTTAAATTTACATGATTCGGAAGACCTTCTGGATATTTGCTTGAGGCTATATCCCGGCAGTAATTTAAATGGAATATTTGAATACAAGTACGTAATATCTGAAAACGTGATCCGGTCGAATCACAAATTCAAGTTGTTGTGAAAAAATGCGTGTTTTCACGGGCCTTTATGACTGCAATGCAAGGTACAACTAAGCCATGATTTAAATTAGACCCTAATATTTTTATAAGAACGAGGACAACATATTGAATATGTGACATAAAGTTCCTGTCTTAACTATCACATTTAAAATTATGGTGAAAAATCTAGAATGAAAAACTGGATTTGTTGGCAGTGTTGAGTGTAACGTACTTCGGTATTATTGAGATTGCAGAAGCAACAGTTCAACAGAAAATAATATTGGTGATACGATGAGAGTATCACAAGTAAATTCCAGCAGGCGACGAGGAAAATACGCTTCTACAAAATCTTCCATTTCGTGTCAAAGCCTTTGTATAAAGGAAAGAAAGTAGATGACAGACACTAAAACGTGGAGCAAAGTATCGGTGTGCTTGAGCTGTGGTATATCCCAAATATAGTAGACAACAATTTTCTCGATGTGCTTCCTTTCTCGTATCCAAGATAAGGACGGGAAGCATATAGAAAAATCAGTGAAAGTACGCTTTCCAAATAGTCGGTTGGAATTAATTTCCAAACATCGGTTGCATGTGAGTGATGTTATGAGGAATTCATTTTATTATTGTCTTCTGACACGCAATTAATGGCAAACCTTTTCGTCAATTGGGTCATCATGGTCCGTTATCAGGGGTTAGAACAGCGGTGTTTGGGTTTCTAAAACTCATGACATCATTATCATCATCGTCTCCGTTCGTTCTTCTATCTGCCTCTCATCTCTAAATTCTCACCGCAAAACTTAAGAATGCCGCTTTTTTTTGTTTACATGATTTCTCCATTCCTTTTGAACCTTTTCTGACAACAGTCACACTAATACATCGTGGGGTACTTTTTCCAAACTGATCTTGGCCATATTAAGTCGGCACCCTTCCGAATTCATCTCTCAGTAACGAAGATAATTTTTGTCTATCAATTTATTCATTGCGTTTTTTTCATTGCTAATTGTCGTCATTTCTGAGCTTCAATTCTTATGTCACTTTCATTTTTAGTGATTTATTTTCAATTTAAGAAAATAGTGAGCAGAAATTCTTTCGTGCCTTGGTTTCTGCAAAGCAATCGACTATCTCTCACATGTTAAGTATTTTATCCTGAGTTAGAAAGCAAAGTTTTCCCATTTAATCACAAATTATAACGTTGAAATGTAATGAAACGTTGAAACTCAACACAAGTTGGTTTTCCCAAACGTAACGTGTTCCCATTGAATTACAAATTAGTTTGCTTCCAATTATAACCATTCCAAAATTGACTCGGTTCACGTAACCAATGTTCGTCACTTAATGATTTAAAATAGCATTACCCTTTCTAAATGGCAGTAATAACTATACGTCAAAGCAAGTCGTTAATTGGTTCATCAGGAACACATAATATACCAACGATCTGTGAGCTATCATCATTATTAGACCTCCATATAATTTTCTTGGTCATTCATTTGGTCATTTTAAGTCGACATTTTTCCGAGTTCAACCCCCAGTCACGAATTTAAATTTTGTTTTGAAATTTTTATTGCATTATTTTTTATTAAAAAGAGTCATCATCATTTTCCGTTCTCAGATTCGACGTCACATTCCTATTTTGAATGATCCATTGTCAATTACACCAATTCTGAGTAGAGGTTTTTTCATGGCTTAATTCCTAGAAACCATTAACTTTAACCCCACATAACCTTTTCATCATACTGAGTTTAAAAGCAAGGATTTCATATTTCATCACAAATTATAACGTTGAAACCCATTACACGTAACCTTTCCCATACGTAACCTTACGAGTCATTTTTGATTGAGTTTCCTTCCAAAAATAACCATTCAAAAACAGTGCACTGTTTAACCTTCAAAATACCATCCTCCACGATGCAAACCAAATTATGGTTCCTACTCATGGTAAGTTAGCTTATTACATGAATAAATTGAATAAAATAATATTGAAGACAATAATTAATTTTTCTTATAATAACTTATATTGTATATGTTTTGTGTTACAAGGCGAGTATCACTTCCCTAATTCTGGCATCGTTCTTGCTAGTCAACTGCCGTCTCCTCCAAGCAATCGGCGAGAACTCCCTCAGAACCTGTGAAGCCAACGAAGCCATTAATCCAACTACGTGCTACGTAAACCTCGGAGGAAATTACCAGGAGATATGCTGGTTTTTCAATATTTCTGCTGGGATCATCGCCTTCAATGGCTTTTTCATAGGATGGAAGGCCATCTTCAACTTGCCTAATCGTTGGAATTTTAATAATGACTTCGGGCTCTTTGTTTTCATCATCCGCCAGCTCAAATACTGCATGGTTATGTATTTAGGAATTTGGGTAGTGCAGCCAATGGGTTTGAAAGCTGTAAATCATCCTGATCGCCGCGACATTATCAATTTTATTATATTATCGGTTATATTAATTATAATGTTTATATATACCGTTACGTATTTGTTTTTGAAGGATATTTGGAATGCGATTGTGAATGCTCGAGTAGCGTTTTAAAGCCTATCGATTTTTTCTGGGCGTATAAATAAAACATAAATACATGAAAGACATAATGTTTTAAAATTTTTTTTAACTGAATTGAGACTTCTTATTATAGCGTTTGATTTTATTGGAGTGACGGGGAAATTTAATGCCTTGAGTACCATTCCTGTTAGAATAACCCATTTCACTCTGGAAGTAAATTACGGAAGCATCTGCATCTTCAAGAATTTTGGTGGTACATGATTGTTCTTTCGCGTAAATGTTGTGACAGTTGTTTTTATGCCAATGGTGAAAACTCCTATCTGCGCTAGTTCTGAGTAAACTTTTATGATAATCAATGCTAAAAGTAGTCAGAAGGTGAATTATAAGCACTTAATTTTCTTTATTCGAATGAGTAAACTACTGAAACATGATTAATACGAAAGTGGGTGGATATTTGTGCTGCAGGGATAAATCTACACTACTTGAGAAGACTGAAAAAGCTCAAGCACTTGTAGACCCCTGTATGGAATAGGTAGGATGAGCAGAGCTAAACCTTCCTTCTCCAAGTCCAAATTCCAACTCAGCATGCGCAGCCGCTTGTCCTATCCTTTTTCTCTGCTCTCCATTCATGATATGTACATATGGGGCTACAATATCCCCCTGGCAAAACGGGATTTCCAACTCTGGAGGGGCTGGAATTTCCGTATATTATTTGGGTTGCTTTCCATGATGTAGAGCTTTGTAATTGACGGCCTGTCGTGGTCGGAGAACCCGGCCGGTTATTTCTTCGGATTCGGGTGACGAGTGGCTTGACTCTAGAAGTTGAGGGTAGATGTCATCTGTGGGTTTTGTGGGAGAAACCGCTACGGCTTCTCGCTGATAATATCTGCGCATCATTTGGATGTGAATTGGTCCACGGATAGAACCATCTGACAAAGTGACTTCATATGTTGTAGGAGAAATGACTTTGGATATTGTTGCCGGTCCTTTTTGGAAGAGGGGACAGAGGCTAGCTGTAATTTTCTTATCTTTGTTAGATAAAGTGGTGGTTTTCAGGGATACCAGATCACCGACCTGGAACGAATCATCGCGATGACAGTTGTCGTAATTTTTCTTCTGTTGGTTAGCGGCTGATTCTAAATTATCTTTGACCGTTTGTAGGAGTTCTTGGAACTGAGAATAACGATTTTTGAACATTTCCTCGCTCATTTCTTCCTCTGTTGTGGCATCATCACTATCGTCAGGGTCGAGTGTATTGTTAATTGGAAGTCGGGGCTCCATATTGAACAGGATTTGAGCTGGAGCGTATCCCAAACTGTCGTGTTTGGAAGTGTTTATGGCTAGTTGGAAAAGTGATAGATTGTCCGACCATTTTGTGTGTTTCTTGTCATTTAGGTACGCTCGTATCATTGGCTTCAGAACTCGGTTAACCCGTTCGGATAAATTTGTTTGTGGATGGTATGGGGATGAGAATGAGTGACGAATTCCCCAATTTTTGCAAAGCTGGGCTATTAACCGGCGCGGCAAAGGAAAGG
>LJIJ01001606.1:0-40084 GCA_001718145.1 Orchesella cincta
TGCAAAAAGATGGGAAGCCAAAAAGCCAATAAAGCAATCCCAAAGCCCAAAGGTATGTAGATAGTGGTAGAATGAAGAACTTTCGTAGGTTCAATTTGTGAGTCTCTTCAAATTTTCGATTTGCAGTGGAAAGTCCAAGCTATACTTTTTGATGTCGTCACGAACCAGAAGTTTGACATGATTATTATGTTGTTTATCGGACTCAATATGTTAACAATGACTATGGATCACTACCAAATGTCACAGGTTAACAAATATTGCACTCATTTGACAAGAATGTTTCTTGAAACTTTGGTATTATTGTCGTAATGACTTGATTGATTGTACTTGTCATTTTTTCAGACGTGGGACAACTTCTTGACTATGGTCAATTCTGTATTCGTTGCCATTTTCACATGCGAATGTTTTATGAAGATGTTTGCACTCCGACATCATTATTTTACTGAACCATGGAACCTCTTTGATTTGGTAGTCGTGTTTCTCTCAATAGCGGGAATGGTGCTCAGCGACTTGATTGAAAAGTACTTTGTGTCGCCTACTCTCCTTCGAGTCGTGAGGGTGGCCAAAGTCGGTCGAGTCTTGCGTCTTGTCAAAGGAGCCAAAGGAATTCGAACATTGCTCTTTGCGTTGGCCATGTCCCTTCCAGCTCTGTCAACATTTGTTTGCTGCTTTTCTTGGTGATGTTATATTTTCAATTTTCGGCATGTCATTCTTCATGAATGTAAAACTGAGGACGCGGTCTCACCGACGTATATAATTTCCGAACATTTGGACAATCCATCATATTGCTGTTCCAAATGAGCACCTCAGCAGGTAACTACAGTATTCTATTGTTGTATTTATTTTAAAATACATTTAATAAAAAATTAAAAATTTGGATATTCGGCAGAAGTGCTTGATGGAATCATAGATGAGGAGATGCGATGACCCTGAGCCAGAATTTGGGAAAGCGGGACTGTGGAAATACCTCATGGGAATAGGCCTCCTACTGCTATCTAGACACCTTATCATTATTAACATGTACATTGCCGGTCTTTGCGAAAAACTATCTCTCAAGCCACTGCAGGAAGTCAAGAGGCTTGACAGATGATGACTACGACATGTACTATGAGATTTTGGGCACGAGTTTGACCTGCTTAGTTTGGTCTGCAGAATGTACGCCAATAGACACATTTAGATTAGATTGTTGCGCATATAACACATTATATTATGTAAGGATCAGTATTTCGTAATAAAAGCCTGTTTTTAGATATTCCAAGTTGCGTCTCGATCCAAACAAAACACTAGAATTGTATGAAGCAATATAGCGCCTTCGAATGCCATATATAAGAAGCGTGTCTTACGTCAATATTTTAGCTTAGAATATTTCTTTATAAAAGCAGCCTAGCAAATAAAGTTACAATAAATAACAATAAGTGTACTGAGCGATATATCAAATGGAACACAGAGATCACCTATTCATATAATTGTTTACAATCTCCTTTTACAAGAAGAATGGTAAATGTAAAACAAAGTGCATTTTTGATTTATGTCGTTAAGTTATAATACATAACCATGCTCAAATCTGACCTATTTGTTTGAATTAACGTCCCGCATCTTACATGTTTTTTTTACTGATCTTTTCCCCTACATATCTATCAAATTGCATCTCTCAATAACAAAACGAAGAAGGTAAAGCTGGATAAAATAATGTAGCAAGGCTTTTAATTTTTTATTAACACATATAAAGGATGGCTCTAAATACGACTTGTCAACTATCCTTTTTTTATTCGTTAGAGGTATCTTTCTGCTAGCTAAATATACTCAGAAAAATTACTTTTTTTTTGTGCGTTATATTGTCCTTGGAATAAAAGGCGAACTAATCTATTCCTTTCTTCATCCTCAAAACAAGAAGAGAATGTTCTCCACGTGCGATGGAGCACAAAGACGGACCCTATATATCTCAGATTAACATATGTCACTGTATTCAAACTAATTAAGATATGGATGCATCATAGTGCCGTCTCCTTTAGAGGATAAAGGGAGAGAAGGAAAGGAAAGAATAGTGCTAGGCTTCTGATATTTAATATGATATGTGCTCAATTGAGAGTACAGTAGAGTGTTGGACGCATGTAGATCTTTCGCATCTCGATGGAATGATATCGAATGAGACATCTAGGACAAATTCCAGGAAGAGAACTTGACCTTCTGTTTCTACATTAGAGCATCTTATGTTTGTCTCGCATCGCTTTATCTGGTGGTTCTTGATGATGCCAGACTCTTACGGCGAAATCAGAGGACAGACTACATAGTATTTTCAATCGCGGATTTGACCCTGAGGCGAGATTTTTTTAAGACAAATGCCATAACTTGCTTTAAATAAGCAGCGTGATGTGACATCAGGCAATTAACCAAAAAGTAAAAAAGACTCAACCAAGTATTGAGATTTGTGGCTCTTCAAATTGCCATGTCGAAGAAGCAAGTACGTATAAAGTTGGTTTGCATTAGAAGACTAGCCAAATTTGAGTGTAGTCATCATCTCTAGCTATAATCCAACACACAAGCCAGCAATGAGGCAAGACAAAAATGTGTATTAGAGTTATGGAGGCATGAGATGACAGCAACAGAGAGAATCGAAAGAGTTACACGAACGGTATCAATATCCAATGGAACTAATATAGTAGAACATGAAAACTGCTAGAACAAACATAGATAATAAGATAAATATTCAGAGTTTTTACTGAATCCTTAATAGGAATTATTGAGTTGGTTGTATGTCCAAAATGTTCACGATACCGGCTTTTAACTATATCTCCTATAAATGAAAATTCCTGCTATGTATAGGCATAAATTCTATCTATCTCATTTTCACTTGAACGGAAAAGCATCTCCAAAACTCTTGCTTCCTTTTAATCGTTGATTGTGGCTATATTTTTTTGTAAAATTGGTTATCATCTTCATGTGTTTTAATGATAATAATAAGTCACGTTTACTTGATTTCACAATATTATATGAAACACACTGTTATTTTATAAAGAGATATTTTCTCTAATCGGTGCAGACTCATTTTAATCTCATAAACGAGAAAGTGGAAAACCTGTTTTGATAAAATAAGAAGAGACAATAATCTTACTTTACGTTGCTCATGCGGATATATGAGATTATATATTCCATTCATTAAACCCAGCTGCTGAATCTCACTTAATAAAAGAGCCTATCAAATATGAGCGCCTTAAAATAAACGATCGATTATACAAACTCATTGATACTATGCCATTCTCATTCTATCATTGCAAGTTTTTGAAAATGCTCTCAAACAATAGATTGATGATTACAGATGGTGACGAGTCTAAGCGTCTTCTGTACATTGATATAATGAGCTCTCTAGGAACAGAAACGTTTTAAGCGGTCTCAACGCACGTGTTACGCTATATTTGTACGTCCGGTTTAGGTGGATTAGCACTTGACAGATAAGGGATAACATTTTATACCTTTTCTAAGAATTTTTTCGTGGCTATTACAGCAATAGTTAGCTCAAAAAACTGAAAAGCCTAGACAAAAACAGCTTGTACAGGACGCTCATCATAAACTTTATTGTATCCTTTCCATCTTAATTAAGATTTTAGTCCTACCCTTTAATAGTAATTGATGTAGCGTAGTGTTGGCCCACTGGATGCACCCGCTCACAGAAGAAGAAAGCCCAAAAGACGCTCTGAATAAGTGACTCTGATATTATGGCTTACCTCTTTCAATTGCTATAATTATTAAGAACGAGCTGCACATGCAAGTAAGCGGAACAGTGACAATGGTATCGGCCATATATTAAGAAGTGTTAATTCATAATAGAGTAACTTACAATCATGCAGACCTGTTCCTGGTACAGACTAAGCCTTGGCGATGATCTAAAAGACGGTTACTAGTGGTACCTTGTGTCCGATAAATTGAATAGTAAATTTAATGCACTTTTTCAGCATCACCACAGCCTACGTTGGAACATTCCATGATTCACATGCATCAGCTTATATCTCCATAAATCACATTTTATATCTTGATTCGTATAACACACACAACCCAGACAATTGTGTCAATTTGTTTATCAAAACTACTAGTCATGACCATTACCATCACCGTCGCTAAGATCTTGCCATTCTTCATGTCTCTAACGAGATCTAATTTACTCTTGTGGTGTATTATTTATAGTATAGATTAAAATGTGTGTACATTTCGATCATCTAAACTGACCATCCCCATTAATACTCATACTTTGCATTATTCATATAATTTTTTATCTCCTAAGGTCACCTTATTTCTTCTCCTGTCAGATAAAAAATTGTGCATGAAACCGTTCAAAAACTTACATAATAACTAATGATTGAGTCTGGTGTCTCTCAACTGTTAGTGATAGTTTGTTGTGATTCCGGTTTGTTATAGCCGACCGACGTAGTTAACGCCCTAATTCTGTTATGAAATAAATCATTCTTTTTAACGTCGTCCAGACATCCAATAAAACTAGCCTTATTCAGCTATAATCGATTCAACTGTCTGTATATAAATTTATTCTTTGGTCTGTAACTTGCAACGCGAGCAAGCTTTTTGCTAGTTTTACATGTCGACTTCGCTAAGCTCATTACTTCCTAGTAATCCAGGTCACTCTACATTTCCAATACCGAGTAGATAGTACTGTGTGTGAGAAAGTGTTCAATTTCGCCAGCCCCATCATTAGGTGCAACTGGAAGATCCGTCGCGAAGTTCGTCGTCTTGTCAAAAGTACAATGGGCTAAACGGATCTGTTTAGCGAGCTACTTTTTCTAGTTGGGAAACTACGTGCGAGTACGAGGATATGATGAAAAGGTTAGCCTGAAACATGCAAGGATTTTATTGTGTGATATGAGCTTGAGAACGACTTATGTATACATGTATATGTGTTTTAAGATTATGTTAATCTAGGAAATGGCTTTGTGATTTGAGTTCTTACATTTTCTCAGATCTTATGTTTTTTGTTTTCTTCAACAGAAGGCACGTCCAACGGCAACTTTGCATGCATTGTTGTGATGTTATCGTGTGTTCTTGATGATGTGGATTCATTATTCAATTCTTGTGGAGGAATGGACGGCGGATAGAAAAGTATGTCAGATATAAGGCTGCAGAATTGTAAATGGTCTTTGACTGCAATATGCTCGCTTCAAATGGTTACGAAACTCAAAAATTAAATTTATTACAGACAGTCCGATCTGACAGTATTTTCCGGTCTATACTGTCTTAATGAAATTAATAGAATCGGCTATAGTTTTTACAAGCATGAATAACTATTTGTTTACACCTTAATATTTCTCATGCGAATACTTCGTGCTTGATTTTTGAAGTTAGTGTCTGTGTTAAGAAGAAATAAAAGAGCTTTAATATAGCGAATGTATATTCATTCCCATCCGGATTCTTAATCTATGGTTAATAAGTTATGAATTGCATAAACCCGTCTTAAGCTTTTCACGGGGCAACTCAACTTTTTACGTTTGTCAAATTTGTTCCTGTGGTTGACGCACCTCTCCTTATTGGCAAAATATTAACGAGGAGTCTAATATTTTCATGCACACACATATTACTAATTTCTCTAAAGCCTATTTTTTTTAATTGTGATACTAAAACCAGATCGCGGTGCGGAAAATGAATCTCATTTGTACAATGCTGCTTATATTTCTCATAGTAGTAATAGCAAGTTAATTCAAGATGAAACAATTTCATAGACGTTTTTTTTCTACGCTCTCAAAAAATGTCCATTTCAGTTCTTAATTGCGGCAGGTAAGTCGGATGTAATGATATCCTATGTAATAACACACTCGCTCAAACGCAAAGTGCTGAAAATCTGCTCAGCTAATTAACTCAACCAATTATTAGCCATGTAGAATGAATGCAAACATCCACTCAGGTTATTCTGTTATTATGTGGTAAATCCCAGATATAGCACAACAGAAAAATAATTCCAGTAGCAGCCTCTGAAACTCTTATATATAATATTAAGTTAATACTCATTTCTTCTCAGCTGATAAGAAAATTTCCTAGAATGAGCAATGATTATAACACTTCGTTATATTGTGTGTCTAAGAATGAATACTACTGGTTTGTAACAAAATTAGATCACTCTCTGGGCTTCAACACAACGAATAGCAAATTTAATTATTAGAATGGCCTACCTATACAGCTACAATCCAGAATGTGGCATGTATGATTTTTTGATATTTTATTCTCCCCGAAAACTCCGTAAAAAATATACACATTATGTGAAAAAGCTGGGGTTCCACATGAAAATGGAAATATGGCTTAACCGCCTTAACCAGCGGAGAACAAGACCATAACAGGACGATTACGATTATTATATGAGTCAAGTCGAGGATAATGTGAAGCAGTGGGAGGGAAGTAGACTTGTGAGATGGTTTTTATTACGATAAATAGCATCAAAATGGAAAAAATGATATCATATCACTTCAAATCATCATCACATTAAAACCATTATATGCACAACTTATGATCATGCTCACATGCTCTGGCTTTCCATAATACCCCGTTTACGATAGGACGATATACATTATATTTTTATAGACTTACGAATAATGACCCCGGCTACCAAAAACAGCAAAAAAAGTAAATGGTTTAGCAGTTTTTCTAGTATGGAGGACTATATTACATTTATATACACACTAATCCCTCGTGCTGACGAGACATCTACGAGGTTTTTGGTTCTGTACTGACATTGGCTGTATAAAATGTTAAAAGTAGTCTGGCCTAGAGGAAACATCTTGATTCTTTATCTTAAACTGCTGTCTTTTAGTATCTAAATTGCATGGTCTCATATCATTTTTATCCGCTAATTTTCTGCTGATAGCAAAAGCCCACCTTGGCTGATTCCTTTGGTTGCTTTTATAACTTTATCAAAAATTGGCAATGGCTGTTGTTGCTAATATCATAATTATATTAGTTGATAACACTGTTCCTGTAACTGGAGAAATAGACAATGCAAGTAATATTCGGTATTTTTAATATGATGTTAAAATATACTCAAAAGGACCAAGGAACCGTGACCGAATCTACAAATTCATGTCAAATCTGTCAGATCAAATTAAGAATGGTTCTAGGATGTGGTTTTGTTCAAACCTTTATCTGGACAATTCAACACTGAAAAAACAGCAAAAGTATAAAAACATATGTTCATTATATTTGTTTATTTTATGCGATGTAACTTTCCGTCATTTTTTCATTATCTGTTGATTACAGTAAGGATGAGCCGAAACAATGCGATGTACAATGCAACAAATTTATAATAAATGCAACTTTCTGCATTCGCAACTTCAATTTGAATTGCAGTTTTAATTTCTTTGATTCACACACTGAGCTCGACGACTGTATAAATTTCAACAATTGGAGGATACAATAGCTAATATTTTACGCACTCTTGTTCTTCGTAGTTTGAATTCAGCAAGCGCAACAACTTGTTTCAAATTTTTTACCAACAATTTATACACTAGAATTAACTTGCTAATATAAATTGCCTCCTTTGATTTCATTTCACACATGCAAAAAAATAAAGTAATTTAAAATCGTTATCTATTTGTTGATGCAGTTCCTCCTATTAACGATCAAACACTTATTTATATTTTTTTATCCAGAGCGACACATAATATTATTAGCCCTGAAGTGAATGCGAGTGAGAAAGAAGAAATATTAGTATTTAAAATATGCAATCGCACACTTTTATCTTTCTCATTTTCCTTCTTCCCTCAAGAAACTAGCGGTAGCGGACACACCAGTCGTCAGTCTGTTAAATGAAGATTGTTTTGATTAAAAATGCTAAGAAATTACTCACAGTCGATGTACGTACAAGTAGCTATCTGTGTATGTGTGCACAAGACATGCTATTATGTGCAAGCATGCATGCACTTCACTTTTTTCATTAAATGAGTTGCATTTTCCACATAAAATATGATTATTGGGAATGGTTGCTCGCATTGGATTGCAGTCCACCTTCTATTTTCTTATCATTCCGCAGGTCGGGAGCTAGAACTAGCTTGTAATCCCTGAGTATTAACAAAATGAGGGGAAATACAAGAAAAGGGAAAGAACAACTTGCCCTCTTGTCATTCAACATGGTTTAGAAGACGAGCATGAATAAGCTCCATTTGCAATTACGTTCATTCTTCGGTTCATACTTACTCCATCATCCCTGCCCTGGCTCAATTACTCTCCGCGTTCCTCATGCTTTGATAATGACTGTGAGATTTCAAGTTAATTAATGAAGTTCATCAAAAGAAATGAGTTGATACTTTATACATACATTTATGTGTTGGCTGCCTACGGTTTTCTAAGTGTGTAAGTAAGTAAGAATTGTTGTTGCGTATGTAGTTTATGTGCAAAAAACAAACCTATAAATAAATTCATTTAGAGAAGTGCACTACACAACCTTTCAAGTAAGCATGCAGTCTTGTAAAAGTAAATAACTTATTCTTTTGTGCATTTTTGAGCCAAGATTATCATCAAATAATCCACGGACTTCTATTTGTATATATACCACCATCAACCACAACTTGAAAGAATGACTCGAGGGATAAAGCTGTAAAAATTCCTTGAGTGGAACCGCTCACTTGTTTGGCTTGGAATGTGGAACTACAGCTATATACTTGCGTTCCACGTAGGAGATGTAAATACGTTGGGGAATTTGAACACTATGCAAAATGATTGAAAGCAATTAAAGCTTGAAATGCATTCCAATTCAACTTACTTCCCAAAGGCTTAAGTGAAACATATTGGTTTTAGCACGACTGCGCTCTCGGAATGCAAAAAAATGAGTTTGGAATTTTATGGTAGAAATGCAAATTCAACCAATTAAATTTTCATTGCTTCAAATCACTATGCAGCTCCTGACAGGATTTCCTTATTTACAAAATACCAATAATTTTTTGGAATTCCATGCTGCGTTGATTTTTTCCAGTGTCTAATATATAGCACGTACTATATCATTGTAGTCTTTGAACGAATGACCTCTAAAGAATTTTATACACCAAATTTTCCAAGTTTTGATTATCGACAATATTTTGCTAAGTTATTGGGTACGTTGTTGTAGTCTATGAGTCAGAATATAGTCCTTTGACATTAAAACTGTAAAGCTGTCTTGTTTTCCACTTTCCACTCAAGAATTTAAGGGAATGTAACTCAGTAAATTATGAACAAGTGGAGCTCATAATCAACTAGAAAACATTACATGCAAGCTCGTCAACAAAGATAAAAAGACAATCTATTGCTACCGTACTTCAAAAGATTTTCTTCAATTCTTGTTCTCAACGAACAGTAGCTGTCGGTGAAGATCATGAAAATGATAAAAAGATTTGATTTCTTGAGTCTCTCAACTTGCAAATTATTTAGATGTGGGAAAATATGATCAAAAGCTGGAGGGAGCACCATTAAATTGGATAGTTTATTGGAACACGATACGATTGAAAATCAAATTAAATTGATCCAGTTTTGTTTGGTCTGAAAGTGGCAGAAGAAGCCGGATATTTGGCTACTGAACTTGAATTTGATTAGCTCACCGAACAAATAGCTCTCATCATTTCTTCACTCACCATGCTCAAGCCTATCATCGATATCGATCTCTTCAACCGAAGTTCAGTAGCATTTGGATTGTAAATTTGAATAATTTAAGTTATGCTTTGTGGCGATGCTGGATACCATGTAATTTGCTCAACCATCATGCATGTTGGTATGATGAGGATTTTGATAGGAACTCATATTAACGCACACAAACCGAGATAATATTTTCTGATGTCATTACCACCACCGTCAGCATCTTATTGGCCGTCGTGACCACTTGACATTCAATCTTATTATATCGGAACAACATCTGGATTAAGAATCTCACTCCAATTTCAACCAAGATAGTATAGCAAAAGTCGGCACTTTTTTATAACTGGCTTTTCTTTCTCAAGTATAATCATAATGTTTGTGGTTATGAGATTGGATGAGTGAACAAGCGTTGATTTTAATACCTGACGACAACTTCAGAAGCAATAATTGTTAATCGCCGAATTATCCCGTATCCGCCACAATACTTTTTTTTATGATGAGTCAAGTCAACTTTCAACTGCACTCAAGCACGCATCCCATCATCAGATGCTGCTGCTGCAATTGCAACTGGATCTATAACGATCAAAACATTTTTTCGAAGCAAATATGACTTCTTTTGTTTTCCAATAGCCCTATTTAATTTTTTTACGTGCTAGCTTTTGTTCCCAATCCAGTTTTCACCATTGAGGTACTCTTTTTCATGTTAATCTCTCATAAAACTACGGCCGTGATATAAACCAGCCTCTTAACTATCACTCCTGCTGCTCACCGCGTTGTTATTTTAACGCGATTTTTTCTTCAAAAATCAGCCGCATTTCAGGTGAGTACATAAGTTAATCTTATCAAAATCCAACGTATGTAGAAGGTTTTAGTTGATCACATTCGAAATTCTTAGAGTTACAACCTCACAACAATTATCCACAATCATGCACATCTGCTAGCCATGCATAAGTATAGAAATCTCTTTTCCCATTCTGTAATATATGCAAGGATTATTGTTATTACATTTTCCATGAAATGCATATAACGCACTTGTGACTGCGACTGGAGTCACATGCTTTGAATAGTAGGCTTCCCTTCTCTGAAAATTTCCTGGTGATGGAGTAAATGGGCTGTAAAATTCTTTTATCTTCTTGACAAACTTGATTTTAGGCAGGAGGGGATAAAGAAACCACGAGTGAATGCGGGCCGTCGGAAATATGGACTTGTTCGTTTGAGAGACAAACATTTTATTGGGGCAAGGAAATACGGAGTATAAACCATATGGAATGGATGAGCTACCTTAATCTACGGTCTGGTCACTTTTTATCGCTTAATTATGTGTACAAATATTATAATGATATGGGGTGACGTGATGACCTCAGGCAGAAGATTCAAAGGAAGTCATATGGCTCATTCAACCGGAGCATCCCATTTCTTTTTTAAAGTCTTATAATAATTTTCAAGTTGATGGTCATTAAAGAGCTTGTTGCTCTACTTCCAGACATTTGACTATAATCCCGTTTTTAACTTCCCATAATGCGGACAAAGGAGATCCACCAGGTAGGATCAACCCGTTGGTAATTAAGTTATAAGCTTTCCATTTTTATCCCAAAAGCCACAAACATTAATAAATAAATCCTCCTCTCAGCTCAACTCCAAACAAAGCCTAGTTCCATTGTGTTTTGTGTTCCTTTTATAAAATATCCTAATTATGAGGTGAAACCTCCCACAAAACTCCCTTCAAAGAAAACAAATGTGTAAACAACATTATTTATTCATAAGAAGGTAAGTAAACTCCATTCAAAATAGCCTGGCTAACGACAAAGGAGATTGAGAGAATAACTTTTTTATTTTATGTAATCGGCTTACATAAATTTATTAAAATTGTCAAAATCCCCTCAGTAAATATCTTAATTTCCTTAAGATTGCCCGAGCAGATACGGAGTGGATTATAAATACATTTTTTACACCGGTTCAATGAATAAAGCTGAAGTTTTTGGACCGCCCGATTTCCTCCTCTAAAAAATAAACGTATGTCTTGATATTCGGTACGAATATAATCCTCATAATAACACAACCCATTTCAATGTTTTCAAACAAAGCCACAGTTGGTCTGTCGTAAAAAAAGCTCAGTAAAAGTTTTTAGGATTGAGACTTCAAATTCACGTGGTTTTCAAACTGCGGTTTTTGTTTGCACATTATGACAAAAAATACTCTTGTCGGTTGTGGTTTTTCCACGGAACAATTCCCTTCAAAGTCCTGTCAATAATGTTTCGCAGCTTGTCGGCTTAGAGAAAAGCTCTATTTCAAAAGAGGCTCAATAATAATAATTTTACACTTCAACTTTTGTGGTTTACGCGTCTCCACCTCCTATTTTTAATTCGAGGATGTAAGACTTATATTTCTTCCAATATAATCTTCAACCACCCAGCTCAATCACAACTTTTAGAACGCCAGAGGTTTGCATAATCCAAATAGGTTTGAGCTGAAGGTTGATACAAAAAAAAATCAGACCGTGATCTCACGGGGATCTGCATAAGCAATTATTCAATAGTAAACTACTATTATATAATTGGTACAAGCTTGTTTGTATTGACACTTTCATTAGAAAGTATAATTTCATTAAACCAAACGTTTTCCTAGTCGCGCTGGCAAATATAGAGGGTTGATGCTTACCTGTAATATGGGAATCCCTGCGGAACGTGAAGATCCATGGGCATGGGGTGATGTGAGGGATGATGATGTCCAACATGCCCTGGGTATCCGTCCCCTGGTCCCATCATGTTTTCTTGGGTTTTGTAAATTTATCTGATTTTGTTTAAAATATGTACCAATATTACGCAAAACTGCGCGTCTTACGAAAGAGAAGCAATTTGCCAAAAGATCATTTGCCTTGCTTTTCTCACTCAACTAAAAAATTTACAATAATATATTACTCAACTATAATGATTATGAATACTGTAAATTGGAAGAACTTATGAAGATGATGCCAATGGCTTTCAAGTTCCAATCTGGGGTTTTGGAAGACTTTGCTTATGGTTTGCTCACTTTACTCTCAAGTCATTCAGTAAAACGATAGCACTACGCACAACAATATTATTATTACACGCTCATTTTTTTAACTTTTTTAACAAGTTTACAAGTTTTGGGATGGGGTGTAAGGTCGGCTTTGTGTTGAAGTAGTAAAAGATGATGATGACGGCAGTAAAGGAAACAAGGTTTTCCCCGTCTTCGTCCCAAACTTAATGATCATGATTATTGGTATTGCACACCAAAACTCATAACCCCATAAATCTGTCAATATATTCTGTTGTGTACGGAAAAAAATCCACAATACTTACGAAATGAGATACCGTTCTTGTAGCCCGAGGTTTCTCCTCAATGACACAAGAAGTGTAAGCCTCTTTGAATTGACTTCCCTTTTCCAAATAACTTTTTTTTATCCTACGGTAATCTAATCACTTCTGCTCAACTAGAGACATTTATGAAGGGACAAAGACCTTTGCAGGTGATGATAATAATATTACTAATCTCTTTCGCTCTTGTTCCTGCCGCAAAGGCGTCAATAATCATAATCATTGTAGTAATTCACGAAGAGAGAAAAAGACTGAATGGTTCCAGTTTCGACACAACTAGACAAATGCTTTTGGCTAGTGATTTTGTGTTTTAAACGATTGTCTACCTGGTTAGCTCATAATTTTATAAAGCGGTTTGAACTTTGAGAACAAAAATTAAGCCACAAAAGGTTCAACTAGATTTTGAGTGAGTCATGAAGCTGATGATCAACTCGGACAGATAAATTGGAATGTGATCAGCAGATCAGATCAAAATTTGAGGATACATTTGGGAATGGGAAACGTGACACAATCAATAAGATTGTTATTATTATCGAGATGGACAATGGGCTGTAATGAATCAGCAGGATGAAAATAATGAGATGAATTCCTTTCTCAACTAAAGTAAAGACTAAAGTAGAGGAGCGAGACTGTGATAAATAATGTGATCCACACTGAAAATGAACCGGCTGAACAGGTCCGTCTAAATATATTTTTTACAAGAGTTGATACACTAAAGTGAGTAGCAACTAAACATTTTCTGCTTTCTATTACGACAAACACTGTCACTCACACTTGCATACTTTTAGGTACTTATATTTGGGTTTGAGAAGGACACGCGACGAAAAAATTGTCAAAAGTGTGTTTGGGTTAGTCACTTATAATGTAACAGAGTACTCCATTCATTGCACTTTTTGGCACTGACAGAATTCCAAAGTGTGACTATTTTTCTTTCTATTTTGCATTCATTCACAGTCCTGTACTTTCCCTTGAGTTTGTTTTAACTTGAACTTGCTGCACGTGGAGACTTGTCCAGAATGAGTGTTGAGTGAGCAAAACAAGAAGACGTTTTCTGCACTGCTCTATTTCTCAAATGAGCATGGTTCGTGGTTCCAAACGAAAGTTTTCCAGATAAATCCCTCAATGGGGAAGTTGAGTCATTGGTGGAATATCAATAAGTGCATGCATGCGTGTGTATGCTGCCTTTGGATCACGATGCTATTTTCTTCTGGGGAAAACAAGCGAATATGAACCCTTGTCACGTTAAAGTCAATCTGATTGTGTTCACGTACACACAATGCCGTCTATAAGCTACACTTTTATATGATTTCCAGTACAGCTCAAAAAACTGGAGCACATACTACATACCAAACCACGTCTGGCTCAAACACACAGTCAACAGTAATGCACTTGACTTGTTTTCTTCATAAAAATACCCCAGAGCCGATATGCTAGCAAGATTCAAAGTTGCATTGCTTACACCCAGTAACTTTTGGAGTCAGATGATTATCAGGGTAGCACAGCACGTCTTCGTCAACCCAAAACTTTTGTGTTGCAGCAACCTTGGCTGTAAGACGCACTCAGAATCAGTGGCAGTTTTTAATGGATTATTTCGATGGGAAATCCGATTAAAAGTTTTACACAATCAGGATTGCTCACAAGAATCCATCAATGATGATTTGCATATCAAGAACACTTTTTGCTCGTACATTCTTTTGACAGTCAATCAATATATTTTATGAGTTGTGGACGAATCCATCAAAGCTGGTCTCTTTGGAAGGAATGTCAAAATGAAGGTGATCATGTTAAAAAATCAAACTCGCACTTTATCTCAGCTTCTCCTCATTGATATCTGTGTAATCCGCAAAACTATGTTGATTATCCTTGCTACTGGTGTTGTAAAAATTCCAACTATTCTTCTGCACGATCTGTTCCAACTATTTTGTCTTTAACTTTCACTATTTCCAAGTCTTTCACTAACGATGGTCAGCATTCCTTTGAAAACTGAAAATTTATTTTTTAATCCGTCAAAATTATGCATGAAAAGCTGAAACATGTTCGGTTGCCCAACAAGATAGAGCAAATGCAGACAACTTGTCAGTTTCACACAGTTCCACATGCACCCAGCAAATGGGATGCGGTGCGCTAGAGGTGTGCTTCAAAGTGATGCTGTTTTTGTTGTGGTGAGTCGGTTCTAGTGGTGAATTCAGCTAGTCAGATGTATCAACATCATATCAGTCTCCGTCCGTCAGTACGATTGTATTGTTAGAGAGAAGTGAGAATGGATAATAAAAGAACAAGTTAGCTACATACAAAGAAGGAGCAAGTATAATTCCTATATACAATACTAACCAACTCTGCTATGCATCACATACACCTACAGCTTCCAATTCCCTTCTCGTTTCGTTGCTCACTTAGCCAAAGTTGGGTTGCAAAGTGGTACCTTGTGTGGAGAAACGTGAATTATACGGAAAAGATGAGGAGCAAGGCTGCAACACACGTAATGCTGTGTCCAGCGTTTTTCTACAATTGTAGAAATCATGTAGGCTCCGAAAAGCTGTGTAGAAAGTATACAGACCTTATTTCAGACCTTTTCTCTAGCGAGGCACGGCTTGCTCACAGGTTGCTTGCTGAATTTAAAGAGATTACTACGTTACATACGTTTCCTGTTCCCGTTGGATATATGCGTATTCTTTTGCACATCTTTTCATCATCATCAACAGCAGCAGCAGCATCATCTCTGAGTAGAGACGCAAGAGATGAAGTATTCCGAGTACTCATCTCAAGTTTCTTTTCACAAAAAATAATATGCTGTCTTGCTCCTTTCATTTTAACTCTCTTACAGTCAGAGCTTAGTTTTCATAAACCACACACAAGAGAGATTCTTCTTGATACAGTCAGCCTTGCATGTGAGTCAGTCGCCTTTTTTGCTACATGCTATGTAGAATCTCTGCGAACATTAGTTATCCAAGGAAGAGGGCGGACCAACAACATTCCCGCCGATGGTTGGCTTATTTCACGCGCAGCTCGGCCAACCTCTGCTTATACTGTACTGTATTGTACGACATTTACACATAGATCTCAAACAATCTTCTCGTTAGTTGAATCTCTTTCTTTTCACTGACAGTTCGCAGTTGTGCACGGGCTGCTGTCTCATGCAGTTCTCTCAGAATGAGATGAGCTCTGTTGGAAAGAGCTTTCACTTTGGATGATGCTGCGACGTGAGCCTTACCATTTTCAAAAGAAAGCAAGAAATTACGTTTTAAAAGGTTATGCTAAAAATGTAATATATTCAACATGAAACGTTACAATATTTATTCGAACTGAAGACCAGTTGCGTTTTTAGGTTTGGGTTAAAGTTACGATACAAGTCGGGGGAAAGGAAGAAACACATTTGTTATCCTTCTTAGCATAATGTACAGCATAAACATCAGGTAGCTAGCATGGAAAGGGTCAATTTTTATTTGGTAACGGAATGCTTAAACACACGTCGACTTTGCAGGAGGATGTTAGCTTTTTATAACATTTTATGAGCACATTGGTCAAACCGCATTGCTGCTCCAGTGAGGTAGCCTTGTAGTTTTTTTGAAACGGTCAAGTACTGTTTTATTGTAAGCGGCGCAGCAGTTGTGCATTTGTACAGGAAGAAGATGTACGTACGAATGGGATCATCATCAGGTTGATTTCAGATAGAGTCCATTCATAACTTTTTAAAAATGCAAGTTTATATATATGTATTGCCCTCGTCCGTCCATAACTTTGGTGTCGAGTAGCCAGTATTAATAAAAAGTTGTTCCGTCCGAAGAAGGAGAGCGGAGGTGACCGGATACAACTTGTTTCGAGTTATGATGATGAGGATCATCAAACTGATGGGAGCTTCCTTTTCTACTAGTTATCCATGGCTATCTATTTCTATGCACAAATATATGTAGTCATTGATGTGCAGTAAAAAGCCAGAGAAAAATAAATAAACCGAAGTTGTGGGGAGATTAATAATAATATATGAATCGTAAAAAGACTCGGGTTGGGGAAGGCTAAGTGGTTTTAATGGAAAGTTAATATGCCCTAAAATATTCTGGTCAATATATCTTCACGGAGTTATGACAAAGAGGAGAAAAATGTGGAAAATTCTTGGGCTGCATCAACCTCATTATAAAACAGGGATCTTGTTAACTTCACATACAAATCTGTTTGCAATTTAATGTGAATTCTTTCAAAATTGCTCAAAATTCAGATGTAATGCGTAGGGAGCTTAATTTTCGTCAAAAATTTTAATTTCTAGTAATTAGCCTCAGCCCATTCTCACAGGAGTTTAGAAGCAGAAATAATACTCAGCTCTCCTTTTTCGTCATAAGCTCGCCCTTTTTGTAAATTATAATTCGTTTATGAGACTTGGGCATGAACTTTCGGGTTATAAGCAGATGCCAATGATATGATGAGCACGTACCTATCCACAACATATTTATTGTAAGCTTCAACAACATATTACAGCTTCCCTCTTTTATTAAGATACCCGCCCACACTACAACTTAAAAACCCTTTTGTGGGCCATAAATAACAAGGAGGGTCAAAGGAAACTTGAGTTTATTTCATTACACGCTTTTAATGAATGTACTTTTTCGGCTGTTTAAAAACAAAGGCATACCATGTTTTAATTTCCCAACACTACAAAACTAGATTGGTTCTTTGCACGAAACCAAAAAGGAAGACCCTTCAATATTTCAAAGGTTCTTCTGGATTCCTTACATGAAAAGTTCTTGGAATGGCTCGCAAGAATTCGGTTCTGTTCATCTATAACGTCGCTTATATAAATAAACGTTGTATTTATTTTTGTCCGCTTTTCTTCCGCCATTGTATTGTTCCTCCGACCGTGCTGAGATGACTAATGGTATCGTACGTATTTTGAGTCACACCAGGGAGTCGCGTGCCATCGGGAATTTAGTTTCATTGTCAGTATGATATTTTGACTACAGCCAAGATTTAAACGTATATATATGCATCATTAAATATTTATGGAGAAAACCGTAGCTCCACTCACCTTTCGAATTCCGATATGCCACATTCAATTTAAAATTTATTTATTTAATCGAATATTTTTGTTTAGTTATGCATGGCCGCACAGCAGTTACCGATGATAATGCTGCATAATGCATGGATGAAGATGGGAATATGTAAATCATCTTGTAATGATAGGTGACTTATGGTTAGCAATAATAAGAATATCTACTGTTTGACCCGTGTCCACTTACCAAAGCCCAAACTACAGTGTGCCATTAATAATTCAAACCCATGTCACTAAAATATTTTATATTGTATCAACAGAGTTGTAAAAAATGGCTATAAAACATACATACGGATTCTTGAGTGATTTTTTCCTTCCAAACGAGAATGTGCTACATTGCAATGTCCCTTGATTTGACAAAAGTCATTAATAATATATTAGAGGTTTAGTAGTATCCATTTGTCTCACAGTTTTTCGTTTCCCGATTCGTCAAGGAACTCAACAGTCTTGTGAATGAATGCTTGGAGATCTCAAGTGATGAATGAATTTTGTTTGATCCTTTTTTGCATGAGCATCATAACAGACGTTTGGAGGTAGGGCTCATGATGTGGAACCAACGCTTTTACATGCTGATATTTCCCTTTCGTATTTATCTAAGAAAATGAAGGAATCATAAGGCACAAGGTATCACTATGTAATATTCAGCGTTCACGGAAGTTTTGTGAGGTTAGACCCTCACTCATTTCTTCACCAATTGTTAATCGTGCTTGGGCAAAATCTGGACATGTTTTGACACACCTTCGTTTTCAGACTGATACTTACACGTTGTGTTCCTTCTTGAAAGTTATCTGTGAAACCTCCCACGTGGCATGTAAAAACGGGGAACAGTCAACAACCACGAATAATATGTAAACCACACATGCTCAGCCAAAAGTGCACGCACACAATCAGTCAAACTTCAATCATATTTCACCTCTCTCTGAGAGTTGTTGTGAAAAATGATTCTTCCACAGACAAATAATCGTGATCGGATTTGTGTAAAAAGAATTTTTCCTCGATTTCTTCTCCGAAGAACAAACCAGGAATGATAAAAAATAGATTTTAAACGGCCAGCCGTGAAGTGAGCTGAAACTGTGTGGCCAAAACGGATTGTGTTACTCCCCCGTCGTCTAAAAAATATTTACCTTTAAAACTAACCAACCAAGGTTAATCAAATGCGATGATATGTTCATGCAATCGCTTCGTGTCCATCATTATCCATCCGGATTCATCGGAAATACCCAAATCTTCTTTTTATTGTAGAATTAGCATAACAATACGTACCTAAACTTTACACGAGAGATGATCCTCCAGCAGACCTTCCCTCTAACCACAAACTTCCTTTTCGATGATTGAGTCAATTAAATACATTTGAGTTTTTTATTGTAAACAAACAACCCAAGGTTGCAAGACTACTATTACTGTGTACGATTAAAACAGCAGAGAATTCCTCCACATGGACAAAACTGTCTTTCCTCTGCTTACCAGCTGCCAAGCCATTTTCCCCTTAGTTTATACATACATTGCACAAGCTTCTATCGACATTTGAATACGTCCGTATCGGTATTAAGTAGGTTGAGAATTTTCATTTCCTTACCAAACTGGTGGCCACCGTTTGGAGGAGAGTTTGTTCAGTTGAAGATTTATTACCTCGTCATAAATCCACTGAGCATTGTGACAGTTTGTAATAAAATAATAAGTGTAATGAATTGACCAGAACGAAGAACAGTGAGAGAAGACGAGTGCCTCCCAGTGTGAGCCCTCATTGCATTATAAATCTGACACGACAACTCCTAATTTGTCAAAGCTACTACTTTACTTACGCAACATGGTTGTGAGCATATTAGCTTCCTTTTTAACTTGAGTCGACTGCCCGACACAAAAAACATGATATTATGATGTGTAGCTTTATAGGAAGGACTACCATACGTTTTTCTTAAACTCTTTTTATTTATTTATTGGTGTGTATTTTTATTGTGAGTGGACATGAATGTCGAGAAGTTTACTCACAGCGCAACTCCCATCAATACAACACTGACAATCCACTTTTCTTCATGTGAAACCCATCATAATACATGAAGGCTTACGGTTAAATGACTTACTTTTTTAACAAGACATATCACCTGGAAAGTATACACTTGTTTATTCGCACCAAGCCATCACGAATTCTTACGTGATGCCGGACCCCCCTACATTTACATAATAAGTATGCAATGCCACAGCAGACGGTTTCGTTTGTGGGTTGTGTCATTGCCGTCCGTCTCAAATTACTCCAAAGATACGGTTTGGGTTAATTTAGGTATGCATAACCCTACTTTCGTAGATTCTTGTCTTTTTATCTTTTTCAAAAAGAAAAATTGTTGACAAAACTGTTCTTTACATAATAAAAAGTTCATATTCTTCAGAGAGAATGCTTTTTCTCGAGGAAAGGTGAGGAATCTTGAAGTTATGCAGGGATATTCCTTGAAAATCAAGGGAATGGGTCGTTTGATACAGTTTAAAAGGCCAACATCAGTCATCCCCAACCAAAAACAGCTTCTGACTGAGGAGCATAGACAGAATATGAGAAGATGACAGATGAGACATGAAGATTTATTCGAATTATCCTCCAAAAACATCCTCCTCAATCAAAATATCAACGTAATAAATCCTACCTGAGCTTTTTTCCATGATGTGGATGAAAAGTCGTAATAAATGTCGGAATATATAATGCAAGGGGAACCAGCGCCTGTGTTACGCAGTCAGTTCACTCATATGATGCCCCATATTATGATCTTATTATGTCAAACAAATATTTGTCTATGAAAAAAATGAAGAATGTCCGCAGTCTACTCGTCTTCTCATATTATGACGGTTTATTACGTGGCAAGAAGCCAATAAACTAGTTTTTGATGTGCCACTCTCACTAAACTTATCAACTATCAATTTAATGGGCTAACAAGTTACAGCCAGACGTTCAAATCTTAAATGCTAATGCGACAAATATTCAGGCAGCTAAAGGAATGCAAGTAAAAAATAGTGATGGGAAGAAGAAAACTGGATAAAAACAATTTGGTACGCTGAGCTCTATAGTGAAAATTTGTTTTGATTGTACGTTAATGTTAATAAATCAAATCGATGGAAATATTTTTCAAATGTTTGTTTTTGACCTGATATTTGCACAGTCAAAATACCTTTCAATTTTTATTTAGAAATTATTAAAACTGTAACTTGAATTAGATCCCCTTTCTCAGATTATTTATCCTGTGCGGTAATAATGAAATTTGGATTTGTATGTACTGCATCAATGTAGTACACAATGTAGTAGCTAGCGATATGAGTAAGTTGGGTATCTCTCAGATTTGTGTTTCTATTGCACAAGAATAATATTATACATTTGTAAACGTTCCTGCATAGGTCATCATTATCATGCTTTCAAGCATTTATCATGTGTCAATTTATATGCAGATTACTAGTGATAAACATCAAAAAAATTTGACGTAGGATTCCTCAGAGTTTATTGTCTTAATACTTACTTCTGTTTGAATGGTATCTACACTCTACGTTAATATATTACAAGCCCCTTGCGGCAATATGCAAATATGTACATTTCTGAAACGTATTACACATAATATTTATCGCATCAAGCAGTCATTTTCATACATACACATTTGACTAGGGACAAATAACATGGGCACCGATTTCGAGTGAACGAAATGCATCAGAACTAGAAGTAGAATCCGTATTGAGCATTGAGAATGAGAACTATTTGCTGGGTTTACTTTATATTGAGAATCTAACGTTTTGCTTGAAAGTATAGGGATGAATAGTATATTTCTAGCAAGTAAAAATCAGAATGTCTCACTGGATAATATCATTATAATCATGCATACCTAAGTCATGCATAACCACTTTTTCACTCATTTGCTCTGTTTTTTCTCTCAAGAAAGAACTGAGCAGATTTTTTTTCACCTGTCAAACATTTCAATATTATCGAGTTCCTGCTTATGTCGTACTCAAATTCGCATTAGTAGTTTGCTTTTTTAAATCTCATGGAAGATGGTGGAGCGGCGGCTGCTGATTATTACAAGGGTGCTGGGAAATGAGATCGTTAATCATTTATTTGTGAGAAAATTCTGTCAATTCATACATACACATTCTTGCAAGAAATGTTGGAGTAAATATTCACTAAAAAATTACTACCAAAGGTAAGTTTTTCTGAGAGAAAGCAAAAAATGGATGAATGACGCATCACTTAATTTACCTTATATTATTATCTCATGCTAACTGTCAAATCTTTTTTCCGTGTCTGCTAAAGAAACTATGCGTAGTATACGGGTTCTTGATGTCATGTCCCATACATAACTTAGTTTTACAACAGTCATGTGTAAACATACTTATATGAGCTTTGATGTTTCAGGTGAATATGAAAATATTAGCAGGCTGACCTGTCTGTCATGTTGTCGTCCGTATTATATTGTTACGTGTGAAGAGTCCTCTTGGTCACAAGTTTCTTGTCTTGCCCATTCAACCACATTCTAGGCTTGTTATTGGCCAATAAATAAAAACAGAAATACTACTCAGTTAATGGAAATCGTGTACCTTCTTCTTCCGATATGCAAGTGACAGCTCGTCGTTGTTTGTTGCAAGTTGTAACTTTTAAAACAGGATGCTCATTTCATCATGTCTGTAATGAAGTCATGGTGGACATGAGAATTTCAAAAGGCGAAGCAAACAAATATGAGCAATTTTCTCAGCATCATACCAACTCCTCCGTCATATAAACATTAACGGATATTTCATGTCATTTCCATGCAATTTTACTCAGAATTTGAAAAGGATATAGTATACTCTCCCCTTGAATAATTTCAGGATGATATACGACCGCGCATTAAAAGTCTTTTGCTATTTACCGCGTCAACCACATATATTAGGAGGTAGTACACAATGGGGTAAATCAAACAGAATTCATATTGCTTGTCATCGTTGGTGGTTTACGAGCAACTTTAATTATTCGAGTGCATTTAAACCATCACGTTTTTATCAAGGGGAGCGCTGTATATCAATTTTTATGGAGTTGGAAAAATGTTGGAAGTGAAGCACATTAGACATTTCTTCCATGTCACAAAAACTCTATTTCTTTACACAAATAAAAATCAGACCGGTGAGCTAACATGATTTGACGTTAGTCATTGGTTTGAAGTTAATTGAACAACGCAGCAGGAGGTAATCTCTTATTCTGGTCAATTAAACTGCTTCAACTATCGCACTTGAGATCTTGGACTGCTCATCCGATTTCTCTCATACTTAGAGAAACTATTTGAGCTAATTGTTGCCAATTTTTTCAAAAAATAATAATAATTTCTTATTTTACGCTCTTCTCCTTTCATGTTGTTTACAGGTAGTTCTACGGTTTTCTCACTGTTTTTATTCTATTTATTATGTTGGGTACACGAGATAGAGATCAAATTTTGTAGCTTAAAAAAGCTTCATATTTTTACAAGTCTGCAATTTATTATGGATAACTATCAGATTTAAAACTACGAAAAGTTTTGAGATTTTACTTGATAAATAAAAGCGGAACCCTTGAGCTGGTTGCATGATATGATAATTTTTTCATACAGGATTCTCGCAGGTAGTGCGACTTCAGATTTTCTTAAAAATTCAATTATTCATGTCGGTAACCTGTATACACATACATATACTTATAGTTATGACGAACTGGAAGGGGTGGGAGTTAGATTGATTGCCTTGGTTGTAGGTAAAAAGGCCGTAAACAATGCATTGAATGAGCTACAAAGCCGGCTGTCCCCTGACCAAACGGTAGCGTAGTAGAAGTTGTTGGTAATAAGTAAGAACCAGCACCCGGCACAATCATATAAGGCCGGATGAAGAGTTATGATATCAGATACCGAAAATAAAAATTATACATTTTTCTCCTCTTTCCTTGAGACTTTACCGAATATCTACATAGGTATATGTACATCTACATCCTAGTTTTTTGTACACAAGTTTTACAAGTCATCTTTGTTTCTTTTCTCCGTTGAATTTCATAGTGGCTAATGTCAGTTAACATTTCTATGGTTGTTTGCCTTTCCCGAATAAATTACTTCATAAGGACCACCACCTGTTAGGAAACAGCTGGAGAAAAAATATTCTTGTTTGAAACGACATAGACAGCCCGGCATCTCATATTTGCTTTGGAGGATGGAATGAGGATAAGTTTTGTCTTGGAAGATTGAAGAGTGCAAAGGTCTTGTTCATTCATCGTGCCAAAAACTGAAGAAGCTTGAAATCCGTGTAATTTACTCAAATATCTCTTTCAAGGACTTTTTTTCAACATGTCATTTGCATAGTTATATATGCATATAATACTCGCAAGCGTGGCTCTGTCTTGTCCCATTGTGATTACAAAATATGTTTATATTTGACATTTGAGCAGAGAACAGGCGTGCAGAAATGTTTGAAATCAAAATGATTGCTCGTGACTCAATGTCTAGGAGAGTTTCTTGAAAGCAATCAGAAGAGAAATATAAATATTCGAAATTCAAATCCTATTCAGCAAAAATACTAGAAGCAATCAAGAACTAACTGTGAACTGTCAGCTTCGTAGCTTCCTCACCGAGAATCACTAGAAATGCTTGTCAATCACAAAAGAAAAAGAATGAGAAGTGCTCATCTTCTGTATAGGTAGCTATCAGAGCCTTCTTGTTCCTTTAAATGTTAGTGGCATACACATAAGCACCAGAGTATCCGTCCGAATATTTTAGGAGAGAAGTCCTTTCGATCATTACCATAAAATATGCTAATAAATTTCAGGAATAAATTTTGTGCCTGTAAAATGATCTTATGATCAATGATCCTATCCAAAGATACATACTGATCACATCTTTGGATCCAATCCACCAAGGGTTCTACACATACCTGAGATGCGATAAGACACATGACACAAACTCAAACTCATCGTCAGTCACCAAAAGTACACAATTTTTTTATATCTTGGCCTGATGATCAGATGCAGAAAATTGTGTTCCAGCCAATAATATTCGATCTGACAATGGGATCTTTTTGATGCATTGATATTGATGTTTGAGACTGACTGACCGTTCCCTTTATTCCTCTCTAACCTTTCGTGGCCTTACAATTTCCCATAAGACTTTCCTTACTATTGAATGATTAACTAGTTTTGTTGTTACGTACAGCTACTTGTGGTACTTTCCATCTATAAAGGAAAAACACACAAATAAAATGCGTGATGCAGTAAGCAGCTAGTAAATTTTTGTTCAATCTATACAGATTGATATGTGCCATATGACATGATGAGCTGCTGTCAGTCCATGTCAAGAAGCGTGTTTACATAGGTCCCTTCTGAAATATAAGGATCGTGTAAATTATTTTACAAGAAGGCGAATTACATGAAAACTAAGGAGAAAAATAACAGCTTCAATGATTGAGGTAAGTATAACTGTTCTTACTACCGTCACTTGTTAAGGTTGTATCCTACTAATTTTTTAATCCTAAACATATAAATTAATTAGACGTTTAGGTTGATGTTTTTGAGAGTTGTAAACTGTATAAGAAGATTTGGACATCCGATTGAAACAATTCTCAGGTGTGCATTCATTTCACTGAAAAGCAGTCGTCGAATAAATGACGAATTTATTAATTCCAGCGATTGTTTATGTGCACCACTCTCAAATTTAATTGCGTTATTAATTCATACTTAGCTACATCATGGAAATTATTCACGGTGTGAATAACTATATGATATAGGACCCCTGCTCATGATTTTTTACAAAGTATATTATCAACAAGGTATTCAAATTTCTCATGAATATATTCATAAGTTTTGCGAGAGAGCGAGACATACGGAGGAATCAGAATAATATTTATTTCGTTATCACTTTCATTGTTTTCTATTTTTCTAATCTTCAACTTAAGCTGACCAAGCAGAGCATCAGATCATCTCACCTTCTGCATTTCTCCTCATTTTAATAATAAAATCAGGTATATTATCTCCGTCCGACTAAAGTGAGAAGCTAACTTGCTTTGAGATTAGGATAAACTTTGTTGTTTGGTTTTGACCAGGTACACAACAAGAAGCTATCAGCTCTCCTGAAAAACGTTGGAAGGTAACACCAGTAGCTACTGACAATGAGTATCATTTGGCAGAGCTGTTTTTCATTTCGAATTGATGGACCATCACAAATCACAAGAAGACCTCTGTGAACTGAAGACGTTTTTTTCAACTTGCTCCTCTGCACATAACGATGTAGGTTATATGCAAAAGAGCCACTTCTGAGAGAGATAGGATTATGGGATATAATGTTATGACGCGAGAAACAAATGAGTAAAGTGGTAAATAGTTATGCCTCCATCAATCTACCCGATCCATGTGTAATATGATGTGTATCCACAGGCTTGCATGGCATTCTTCAGAATCAAATGTCCATGACGGAGCCTCCGAGTTAGTTTAGCTTTAGAAGATGTTTTATGAATGTACCAAACTGTACTCCAGCCGACGAACCGACTCGTTAAGATTCAAGGCGCGATGGATCAACCATTACTTATTGGACGTGGAGCTGCTCATCATCGTCAGCATCATCAACCCATCGGCATAAAGATCTTTTTTCCAAGTTTTTACTCGATTTCGATTACATATACGAACACGTTGTTAGCTCGCTGCTTTAACGAACTTCGAGCGTTAAAAAATTTCCACCCGTTTGTGAGCTCCTCCGCTGAAAATATTCAAATGAATTTGCTTTTACCTTTGGATGTTGTCTGAGCTAGATATAGAAACGAGTACAAAATAAACCCGACAATTCGATATGAATGATGAGGACGCTTCGTCTCGTTCGTTCTTCTTTGAACTGGTCAGCATTTTCATGAATTACTTTGAGATTGGTGCATAAGATTTTTGTAAAAAAAACCTAAACTTGTATTCCAATAAAATTAAAACCAGCTTTATAGTTTTCTTGTTAAAGAGTGTTATTTATTTTCTCCATTTGTGACATAAATATTCAAAGTTGTTCATTCTTGTAAAAATATTTGTTTTAATTATTCCAGTAGTCATTTTCTAATCATAAATTTGAACAGAAATATTATAAAAGTGAAGTAGCAGTTGATTACAATTTTGAAGGAGATAACATAAATACATGCCATTTTGCATTGTAAATTGTAATTTGCTCATCGCGGGGCAAAACTTGTAACAAAGTTGGAAGTTTCTTGAGTATAAATGTATGCAAAATGGATAATAAAATGTAACGATTTGTGAGAATTTATGAACACAACAAAAAATGTGCTGAATCATAAAGGAGGAATTTTTTTGATATGATATTCCCACCTTCCATACACACACTGAAGCAGATAAAGAGAAAATGTGCATTTTTATTGATAACACGATGAAATTATTTCTTGTATATCATGTTTGATCTTGCTTCAAGAGTTTAAAGGATGTGTTAAAGTAATGGGTAACCCGAAGGGAGTTTTGACTTGAAACCTAATCGTGTCCATCAACAGGAGCAATATAATTGTTGAACCATTTTGAATTACAACAAGAATTACTACTGGTGCTGCGTTAAAAAGCTTGCAGAAAATCAATTAAAGCTTTTGTCATAAATACTTATTGCTCCGGTTTGTCTTAAAAGAAGGTATAGCTTAGCTAGAGGCGAGATGAGATCAAATCGAAATTTTCCCCAAGTCAAGTGCGTATCGGTATGTTTTTTTTAGTTTAATAAAAACTCCTGTTCCTTCGCATCGTCACTTGTTAATGGTAATGGTGGCGGGGTTTGGTTTAGTACGCAACTTGCTGTAAGTTTATTACACTCTTGTTGGTTATTGAATTAAATTAAATGTTCTCACTCACTTTTATTTCGATTCAAACATGCCTATCTGCAAATATAGTGGGTATGCGCTGTTGTTTTACACGTTTGTGTCTCGGTAGGTGGCCATGCACTATAGGTTACGGATTACGGAGATGGAATACCAACCTGTTCGGAAATTTTATTGTAACAATTTCAGAGTCGAAAACAATTTTAATCATTTGAGATCGGCTGGCCTTTTAGCAACCTATTTCTCTCCGAACGACTTCGGAGTTACACAGAAAACATTCTTACTTGTCGCAAAAAGTCAGCCGGCGTTATGCAATCACACCGCTTGAATTTGTCTCGCCTTTGACTGTTATATCATACAATTCATTGATGTACATTCGATCTTATAAATTCCGTTAGTATTAGTAATACATTCAAACCAAAGCCAACTGATTGGGTACACGCAACAAATGATGTGGGGTAGATATTATAGGATTATTAACCAGAAGTAGCAACAGGAGACCAGACTGAAACTACTCATTTCACATGAATTACAAGCGAAAATGTGCTAGTGATTACCATATTTTTTCTCAATTTTATGGCTCTCTATCTAGGTCTTTCTCTCGTTCGCTCCCATTTGATATAAAAAGGAAACTTTGAATAATCCATTTTTTATTCCAGCAGAAGAAGGAAATAAGGTTCAATTACTATAGTTTGAAACAACCGGAGGCACTTTCTTTCTTGATACTGCAATACACAAGGCACTCACATTTTACGCAGATAATATGCATAGTTAAAGTTTACATTGTTATTGTACTTCGATGATGATGTGATGTGTGATGAGGTTCACATGTTATTACTTTGTACGTACGTATCGAAGCGCGGCTCCACTTTGGCATAAAAACCCCACAAAAAAAGTAACTAGAGAGGAAAATATAAGTCTCGAGGAAACAAAAGCTCGTTCTAAAAAACCAGAACAGTTTATAATGTTTTGAGTATAATCTGGAGGAGGAAAGGAGAGCAGAGTAGATGAATAAAAATGACTGAAAGGTCTTTTGTCTGCAATGGAAAAAAAATCCGACCGGACCATAAAAAAGGTTTTTGATGAAATTTGGTGGTGGAGAAGTGAAAAAGATTTTGAATTGGAACGAGATAGACATGTGCACCCCTTTTTGCTACCGTTTAATGTACTCCTGTTCACTCCTTGTTTCCATCATTTTCATATATAATATTGCTGAAAGTGAAACAAGTCAAGCTTCTCAAACATCCAACCCTTTAACAATGGTTACTTAAAATGAATATTAGCATTAGCATATCATCGTCGTGAAATGAGAGTGATGATGAGAGTATATTTTTTTTACTCCAACTTGTCAATCACACTGGAGAATTGTAAACTTGGTATTTTGTTGAGCTGCAGTCAGTAGAAAATGAGGAGGTGAAAGGAATAAATTAGAAATTCATGTCAACATAATAAGCCCATTAGCAGCCAACCGCATTCTTTTCGGAGAATTAATCCAAAACTGAGCTTTCTTTTGTTCGTTATCGAGTTCTAACTTGGTAACAAGATATTTTAAGGCATTATCGCCTACTTTAACGAAGGACCTCACAGTGATATGATAAGCTTACTATGCTAAAGTTAGAAACTGAAAGTATTTTTATGAATACAATTTTATTTGGGATATAAATCCTTTTGGTTGAGATCGCAATAAGAAAGAATAAGAGTCAGAATTTTATCCATTGGAGCAATGCAATAGAAAGATGTATCTTGGGTCTCAGCCGGAAGATCGGATCCCAGCGGAGCACTTTAAATATGAAAAATAGCCTCGACGTACGCTACGTACGTACTCTTCATTTGTCTTTGTTTGCATCAAGCAATGTAAATTTGATAGATAAAAATGAATGCGGTTGAGAGTTGTTGGAACTCTTTTTGCATCTTCTTAACCCTTTTGTTTAACATGAAAGCAACCTTATTTCGTTGTTTGTTTGTTTTCCCATTTTTTACTTTTGTTTCTCTTGCATTGTGATTGTTATTTCTTTTTTTTGGATTCTTATTATATCATGTTATGTCATATGTGTCTAGCATCAGGGTAAGAAGTCTTACTCAAATCCCATAAATTTTGTCAAATTGGCCGTGAGGGCTCCATTTGCGTCTAAATAAACAAAAATGTCTTCAGAAAATAACCAACCACATCCACATTGTCTGTAATATATGACAGCAATTTCATTCTTAAATAGCTCAATTTTGCCAGGAAATGAGAAGAAATCGAAAATTTATATCAGGAAGTTGTACAGAATACTAAAAAGATTCATTCAACTGTCTTAGTCGATAGCACGAATCCGGATCCGTGATTGTAAGACTTTAACGCCGAATACAATGCTGGTTAATAAACAATATTTTTGCTTGGCTTCAACGTTTTCAAATTACGCATGCAATTAAAACCCTTATGTATTAGATCAAACTGCCTACCAACTTGCGTGAGTTGTCGATTGTCTTGACCTAAATAACTCTTGACTGTCAGATCAACAAATTCTTCTTTTGTACAAGGTGAGCAAGAAGGATTTTAACGATTTTTTATCTTTCAAAATCATCCCTCCAAGCTTCAAAATATTACTTGTTCCTTCTACACTTTAAGTTTGCAAGTACGTGATAAAAAAGATATTCATGAGGTTTGATGACCGGGAGAAAAAATGTTTGAAATTGCTCTAGATTCTAATGGCGATGTCGATAAACGATCAACTCGATTTTCTAAGAGACCAATTCTCGTTTATCTAATCACATCATATCAAAGCGGAGGAAACATTTCGTTGGGAAAATGCATACACTACAAACCCTCAAGCCCAACATTATGGTGGTGATCGGCAGCAGCAAGAGATAGGTAATAGTGATTTGGTAATGTGCTAACCTGTCAAGAAATCGCCCCTATTATCAAGAAAATGACGAGTATTAACACAAGAAAAACAAATACAGAAGTAAAGATTCGAATCAAAACTACGGAGGAAAATTGGAAGCGTAATATATGTTTTTTGGTGCTTACCTGCCCATTTTCATTTAATGGAAGTGAGTTTAGTGTAGCCATATTGAACCTCTGAGCCAAAAACGATGTGATGTCTGCTGACTCTGTCTTCACCATTTCTGACTATAAAACTAATGTGTTTTGTGAGTCACGTCCTGTTTGAATTATGCAGGGAATTATGCCCAATTCAATTCAACACTCGTTGAGGAGGTATGGAAGATGCGGCAATTTTGTTTTTGATTTTCAGCTAATTTTTCTATTTACCCGGTGATTTCATCCTTTCACGAGTGAGCGGATGGAAATTTTTGCATAATGATGGGCCATAATTATTTAAAAAAGTAGGGAAAAAGCAGGAGTGTTTTTGGAAACCTGTGAAATGCTTATGCATACTTACTCTGTTCGTCACCGTCATCATCATCATCATTATTTTAATAGCTAGGTTTTCTCTCTGACACTCATCCTCCGACTTGAATCAAATGCCGTTGAGCAATGCGTCAATGACTGGTAGTTATCGCTATCGGTAGTGGCTTGGTTTTTTGAACCAACAAGAAAAGGTTGATTCTTGGAAATTCAACAGAAGCACGTGTGTGTTTACGATTTATGCATTTTACTCCAGCCGCAAGCGAAAAAGAATATACATATTTTTCTAATGCAGCTTAAGGCTTTGATTTCTAATCTCATATTCTTGTGCAGCTGTAAAAAGAAAGGTTGATAATATTGTTACAAAATACATTTATTTTGGAGGGAGTACGAACTGACTGTAGGAAGTAGCCAGTTGTGTTGTGAAGTTTTCATCAGCTCGAACGAGAAGTCATGACACGGAAAAAAATTACAATTTTGTTGGTAAATTACAGGGTGCAAACATTGGCGTAATTGGGTGTTTGCCTCAGTCGTGGAGTTAAATAATGAGGTGGTGGACTGAGATGCAGTGGAGTGGAGGTGGATTAGTATAAGTAAATAGGTCACAATGGTGAAGAAATGGATTTTTGCAAAATTTACATGGGGCATAGTGAGACGCCAGAAATGTATACGTATATATTCTTAAAATATTATGGTTGTTTTAAAAAATGAAAGTTATCTGCACCCTGAAAGCATGGTTCCTTCCACGCCAACTAGTCTTGTCGGATCCGTCTGCAGTCCAGTCCAGCATATTTTACTGTAGACGATTATTATGCATCACAATTACGGAAGAAATTCTTGAATAGAAAGGCCAAATAGGTTGTTACATGTTTATAACATGCAACTGGGATACAGGTATTTTTAGATCGTCTTTGTGCCAACATCATTATATGATAATTTCCGTAATGATACCTACCTCAGCTCTTGGACATGAAAACTTACGGCAGCAGAAAAGAAAAGCATTCATCACTATAACGCTTTATAAAACCATAATCAAAATCACAGGAGCAACTGACCTAAGGGCTAGACAGACATTTGAATTGTAAATTGTGGAAGCTTCAAGGGCTACAACTGACCAGTGCAGCGAGGTTGCATGTTTAGAAAACCGAAGTAGTGAAATTATTATAATACAATCTGGCATCAGATTTTTTTCTAATCGAAGTTTCTATTTTCGGTTCCAAAAAAAATTTCTGAATTATTTAAGAAGTCGATGCAAGAATATTGACGTTTCAAAGCTGGAAAAAGATATAAAGACCAAGGTTTTACGTTGACAAAACCGTTGTTTTTGATACCGCGTTATTCACGTTACGTTGTGCAATTCAAAGTCATCAGCAAAAATATCTATTGGAATTTGATACAGCGTTTATCCTTTGTATCATATTTAAATTGAAGTTACTTATATAAGCTGAAGCATTGGATGGAAGCAGGTGTTGAATGGACCGTGAACCAGTAGCCAAACTAGAAAAAAAGATGCATAAAAAGGAAAATACGCGTCTAATTCAGTCCTAAACAAGCATAAACCAAAAGGAGATTACAATATTTTTTGTGTGACTGTTGATGTTGATTGCACATGATAATGTTCATCAATGTACATATTATAGCTACTTCTTTAGGATGATGTTTACGCAAGTGAGTTGGATGATGGTAGCTGTGAACGAAGGTAGCAGCCAGACACACAAAGTTTTACCTGTGTTTCTTGCTGAACATGTGTAGACAAGATGTAAAACTGTGAGCGCACACAACGTGTTGTTTTGTGGTCGTTTTTTAAGGAGTAAGCTGCTGGTGTGGCTGATGTTGGATATGGTATAGTATTATCATCATAATAATCGTAATGGTGAGTGATACTTAATGTTGGAGGATCGATGAGCAGGATGTGGGTCTTGTAAAAGTTGCTATCATTTTTACAGACAAAATGACCACTCTGTATCTACTGTCTCAAAATAACCCAATTTATATGTATTTTCTAAGGTGGAAAGGAAACAGGAAAGGGCATAAATGAAACTTTAAAATTGTATTTGTAATATGTATAAATTTAATTGACTGCTGACACAAAGACACACATGGAGTAATACGATGCTCAAATACACAAGGTATTGCCCATGCTTATGAAAAAAATCAGAAAATGATTGCTAAAGGTCAAGATAAGAAGTAATTTGATCTGATTAAAATACCAAGTCACACTCGGTTTAATTAAAATGATTTTATTAGTTGACCGTCTTCCCACTTTCAAAATTTGTCCATCTTGATAAGAGTAATTAGGGTGGATAGGAAGGCGTAAATTTTACTTAATGATGAAATCATCCTGGTAATTCTATCGCTATAATAGTAAGAAACTGGAGTGGACAATTCCTAAACACGTGTCTTCAAAATGCAAACCAGCAACATGCTTCCAAATTGGAGTAAGTTTGCAAGCTGAATTTCTCACCAAAACGACATTTTTTAATCGTTTACTGTAAAGGTTAAAAGTCTCTAATTGTTTTAATATCAAAGCATTTAAAGTTAATTTAATACAGATTCCTAGCCTCTTTCATTTGATGAATCTTGAGCAGTGTTGACTTTCTTGTTCATAACGGTAGATTTCCACCCTATTTTAGATAATATAACGAAATTGATACCATGTTATGGTAGACTGGCCACAATACGATTTTCTGGCGTACCTAATCAGCTCCGTAGAATCGAGCACGTCTGCCACTCCATGTTCTGCATGACGACGATGATTGCTGAGAATATCATCATTTTGCCTTGGAAAACTAGCTTGTTCTCTGGACAAATTACTAACATAACGTCGAAACGTGGCTCGTCAATGGCTTCAATTTTTACAAGAGAGACAAAAGGCAAGACAGGAGCATATTATTTCTCTCGTCTACATGCTATCAGGCTGAGGCGAGGTCAACACTCACGAAACAAATGCCCAACCTCCACAACTCTCAACCAATTAGTCCTGTGTTACGCAATTGATAACCCGAAAGTTCAGTAAATCCCAGTCACGTTCAACTTACGTTCTGACTGGCTCAGAATATCCTGATTCACCCGCAGCAGCAACCCTTGACCCAGAGACTTCAGCTAATTCGGTTCCAGTTTAGAAGTGGACCCCTAACTGTGAAGAGATAGGTTTTCCACGGAAATGTGTAGAACACAATTGCGATGCTTGGAGTCAGAGCCCCTAGCTGACCCAAGTTTTTTCAAGTCAATAACAAATGTCACAACTCAAACAACACACACAATTCCTTTTGCACAGCTCAACAGTTGTTTTATTAATATACCGGTCAACCACCATCAACTATAATTACGAACCTAAAATATATCAAATTACTCAAGTCCAGAATCCTCAAACAGATACTCTGTATACCACATCGGAAGAGGGAATGAATCTCAATCCCTGACTGACTGTTTGTTGTCTGTTTTTGTTGCTAGCTGTTCCAGCAAAACTCCCCACGTCATGTTATCCTACTCTTTCCTAGCTGGCATATGCCATCTCCTAGCGAGATGTGTACTACTCTTTGGCTTCTGCGCGAACCTTCAAGCCTGACCTTTTCTTAGCCTTGTCCTAAATCCCTGCTTTCCTTACACTGCGCCTCTAAATTGGCCCTCCGTCGGTTACCCCTGCTCTCAAGAGGGTCCAGCGGTTTTCAAAATTCAGGTCTCAGCTCACAAAGAATAGCAAACATAACAATACTCGTGACCTATCAACTATTCAGCTCATTCTCTCTACCTCGTAGCCAGACTTTCTGCTTCGTCAAAACTTACTATTCCTCCTGACCAATCTGTGCAAAATCTGTGCTAATGTTTCGTCTAACTCCTAATATTCCTTCTCCTTTCTTCTCTACTCCTACTTAACTCCTCATTATCTCCTTCATTCTTACAATTGAGCATTCTTGTGCCCCCAAAATACATAATTAATGTAATATTCTTTAAACTTAACTAGATCCATTACATATTATCATATCATTGTCTTTAACAAATCAATCATTCAAATTATTCTCAAATATTATATTCCGATTGTCCGTCTCTTGAACTCGAAAATGCTTAGTCCTCAACTCATCCTTCCTTCCTTCAAATCTTCTCGCCCTCGACAAACCAGAAGCTAAAGTGCTTTCTGTAGTCTACGGCCTTTTGGACATAGGTTAAATACGCCGATCATTTGTGGCTCATCCTAGTCTCTATCCTTTCTACGTCTTACTCCAAGTTCTGGGTTTTGGACTCAATATTTCCATGCCTTTCTGGCCTGAAATCAACAAACTGGGTGTGGGAACAGCAGTCTGTTCCACAGCCACCCTCATTTTGCATACTAATTTTGCATACATAATGATTTTATCATCTCATAATGACAAATAAACGACGTTATGTAACTTCACAACGTATATACAATACCGTAACTTAACTTTCTCAAAAGTAAGCCGGCCGATTCTACACTTTCTGTAAAATCTGTGGATTTCTTCACCACTGTCTCTATCTTTGATTCCTCTCTTTCTATGTACAAGTCTCGTGGCGTGATCTGTAGGGTTGTTCTCTTCTCAAACAAGTGTCTTGGAAATGTGTAACTGACTTGGAATTATCATTCCTTTCTTCTCTCTTTGCTTCAAATTTTCTTCTTATTTCTTAATTCTTTGCTGTTGTTCTGTCCTGTCGTTGCTGGTGCGAATCCTCTTTGATTCCACCTTGCTGCGGCTAGCCGTCTTGAGCGAAAGTTCTTCCTTCCCGGAAGCTTTCTTACGGTGGTACCTCCGCCGACGCCAGATATTGGGTGAGCTGAAACTCCATAGTTTCATCTCCACGATTCACCGCTACTGCAGTCCCTCTCGCATGATTCTGAGCGCAAGCACTGTGTTGCTGCCGAAATCATCCCCAACAACAGTCTTCATTCTGGGTTGGATCTCCTCTACTGGGTTGATCCGAAATTCAAATTTTGTAAGCCCAAACCAAGTATCATCGGAACTCATCCACTCCGATTTCTTCAGTAAGCGTATCAGAGGGAGAGCATACGATTTCTGGTTTATACGCCATCGCTGCATCACTGTATTTCCGGCATGTCCTCCTAGGATTAGAGACGATGCCCGAATTATCGAATTCTATCAACTGAGTCCCTTCTCCTCTTCTATGTCGGGTGTTCATTTCAGGATGTCCCGCAAAAACGATTGGCCGATCGCCTATGCGGTTTCCCTTGATAACTACGATTGCTGGGATGCTCAGTGTGACAGTAGCTCGATAGAAACGTACTGGTTGTACATCTGATTGTGACTTTCGCTTCACGTACCCTGATTCTTCAACATTCTTTTTCTTCCGATGCCTGGTCTGCTTTCCAATTTGTTTTCAAACTGCCAATTGTTGCGAATACTATCCGTAGTACTCTTGTTGTAGATTGAGTTATTGTCTTGTACTTGTTATCCCCAATTGAGTTTCTCTGATTTTGGGACTGGATACGTTGGGATTGTAACGTATCCTCCCTTCTTAGTTTTCCGAACTCTGATTCCCCGAAGACGTTTGTGCGCCTTGGTACATTGTATATCCATCATCTGCAGTGCAAAATTTTGCAAGGTGGTTCTTTCCTCCACAGTTATGGCAGATGACGGGTTCGTCATTGGAAGATGGATTCTTTGGTGGCTTGCTCTTTTGTAGCCTGTTTCTCCTTTTACTCGTTTTCTGCTCTGTTGTTGATTCTGTTTCTTTTCTATCTTCCTTCTGCTGTTGATTCTCATTTTCCCATTTATTCCAGTTGGTTCGTTTCCGTCCTCGTTGACGGCCACGACCTCTGAAGTTAACATTCTCAAAAACTGCGTAACTCGCGCCGGGTTCTTCATTACTCTTCGCTTTCTCGACTGACAGTGGTCTTGATTTGATCTGTTTCTCCGTTCTATTCATGAACGGGACGTCGATCTTTCTTCTGTTCACTTTGTCTCAGCAACCAGGCTTTCCGTCACAACCGAGCAAGCTGAAATGAGTTGTTGGACCGTTTGCTGCATGTTTGGTCCAACTGCTGTAGCTAATCTGGGGTAAAGAGCTCTCTGGACATGTCTGACAAGTTCCGTTTTTCGTTTTTAACGGATAGACATTCCTTGCCAGTTCCAGGGTTGAGTAGATAAACTCTTCGTGGGGTCATCAAGTCCTTGTCTGGTGTTGTGGAGGGTTTCTCCCGTTTGTCTTGCTCCATGAAGTCATCAAAACGAATTTTGAATTGGCCACGGAATGCTGCCCATGAGTTAATCCATTGTGTGTTGTTTGCAAACCAGTGTTGACCCTCCTGCGACAGGAAAGACTTGACAACTCCAAGGAAGTCAGCATCTTTGATGTTGTTGCCTCTCATAAAAATTTTCCAGATTGTTCAGGTATGTTTCAGCTGACATTGTTTGTCTGGTAAACTCGGGTAGTGGAATAGCTGTTGCTGTATTCGGTAACCGTAGGTCAGTCAAAGCTTTGATAACTTTCGCTGCTGGGTCATCTGAGACTTTCTGCAGTTCAGTTTCCAACGTAGTACACCTCTTCTCTAGTGCTGCGTTGTTGGCTTCTAATGTTGATTGCTTATTCCGCATTTTGTTAATGTCATGCTTCAGTATTGTGTTGTCAGCTTTGAGGGTAGCTAATGAACTATCAATCATCCGCTGCACCTCTGCTTTCACTTCCGGTTCCATTGTAAAATCGAATGGGTCTTGAGATTCAAAAGCGTCAAGGAAATCTTCTTTTTCCGCAGTATCCACTTCCGTTGACTTCTTGATTCAGCTTTCCTCGTGATTTGAATTCCCAAAAGGCAATTCAACAGTAATGGGTTGAGTTCGAAATCCACAACGTTCTCGGTTGTTGCTGTAGTAATTGCTGGGAAACCAGTTTCTTCTTTGTTTGTTTCTCGTTGTTTGCTGTTGAGCTAGTTGGGGGTGTTCTGGTTCTGCGTGGTCCACTCAGAATGGTTGCTCCAGAATTTAACAAATTCTGCACCTCTTTGGATGTCATCAGAGCCAGTTACCAGACATTCCTCAACTTAGTTGCATATACACATGCCAGCAAATAACGTGAGAAACAAGGTTGCTACTCAAACACTACTTCTCCTAAAATTTGTCTCTCAATTTTCCGTAATTTTCTGTTAATTACAGGTATTTTCTACTATTTGTACTAATAATCTCTGTTATTGTACAAATTGTTACACTTTTCCAACTTGACACAGGTTAACTGTTAGTTGTAGATTGTAGTTTGCAGTTTACTAGTACTAGCTACTCATTATTATGATGTAAGCAAAAACTAGCATGACCTAATAGTGTGTTGTATGACTATGATTGCTTTGTGTGGTATGTGGGGTGTGCTTGTGCGTTGTATGCTTTTTTCTGCTTTAAATGCTTAGCCAGATTTCCGTACTCACTAGTTGGGGACTCACTGTTGAATCACCCCAGTTGGTTACCTCGAGAACAATTGCTAGGTCAGGGGAAACACAGTTGTTTCACCCTTTCCAATGCAATACAGTGTAGCTATTGTTAGGTGGAATCACAATTGACTCCTCCACTACAATAGCTAACACTGTGGTGGGATGAGTGGATGAATCACAATTGATTCAAAGCCTGCTCACCACCGTGAAGGGGTAACACAGTTGTTTCCCACCTTCCCTGTTCCCTAATATCCAACAATACCAGTGAGCTGAGGAGTGATCGTCAGTTTGACTTCACCCCCAAAATGTCGACCAATTTGCCAACTGGAGAGGGTAATCGCAGTCGATTACCACTTTCTCCGTCACCTCCTACTCCAATGACACGATGGAATGCTTGGCCAGCTAAAAGAAAAAAAAAATTTCCCAATGATAACCAAAAGGTTGAGGGTTATTCGCAATCGATTTCCCCTCACCTTCTCAATTTCCAACGCACAGCCCACAAAAAAAAAATTATGCCACAACTATCATCTTCATCATCAATATGCTCACAAAATGCCAAACTATGACATGAATGTTGTACTATTTTTTTTTTCCCTAAACGAAAACCAACTACATGCGTCTCCGATAAGCCTAGGGTGCCTTAATGTGCCGGTTAAGTTTTAAGATCGCCATATGAGGCTGAGTCACATAAACTAATATTAAGCTATCCAATGTAGATAATGAAAAATTAAACATAATTTATTTATCATATTTTAATTTGTAAAATGAAGTAAACAAGTCCTTTGTTACTTTATTGAAGCCCAGCTTCAAGTAGGGCTGAAATGGAAAGACGAAGATGTACATTTTCCCTTAAAAATTATGCCGCAGTCGTAAAGCCACCACATCAGTTTGTGGTTGTTTTAAGGTCCTGCTTACATTGTACAAAACGGTCAAACGATTTGGTTTTTGGGGTTTCCATAGATAAGAACGACATCATATAATTCAGGCTGAAGAAATTGCATGGTTTTGATTTATGACGAAGCGTATTTTGCAGTCAGTCCAGCGTCAATGCTCCATAATATAATATAGATGATAAAAGGAGTTGTTAGGTTGTAGCGTAGCACTGACTCTACGGCTGTAACTTTTGGGAGGAACGGACAATAGTCAATGAAACTTGTTACTCGTGGACAAAATGAAAATTTGAGTTTAACCCGCCCTAAAGTTTGAAGCTGGTAAGTTACATCAAAAAAAACACAAACACATTTATAACACATATAAAAAGAAAAATAAGGAAACAGGGGAAACCAACATTACAAAAAAATTAAACCAACACGAGAAGAAACACATATATACCACAATAACACGGTATCACAAAATAAAAAACAAAGGGAGACATTGTCCGTCCTCCCGCCAAAAGTTACAGCGTAGAGTCAGTGCTTAACGCTACCAACCCTACAACTTTTCCCTTATCATCTATATTATATTAGAGCCATTGACCCTGACTGACTGCAAAAATACGGCTTTCCGTCATAAATCAAACATGGCAATTTCCTTCAAGCTGGAATTTGATATGAATGTCCGTTTCCTATTAATGGAAACCCCAAAAACCA